>JAGFNQ010009191.1:0-89133 GCA_024364735.1 Boesenbergia rotunda | reverse complement strand
CACACTTTGGCACCGGAGCTCATGTGAACATGAAGAACATCCGGAAGTTGGCCAACAAGGGACTAGTTCGAGGCTTACCAGCATCAAGTATGGAAAAGATAAATTATGTGATGCGTGTCAAATGGGTAAGCAAACAAAATCTGCACATAAAGGTAAAAGCACTGTAAGTACTTCCAATGCTTTAGATTTACTTCACATGGATCTATTTGATTGTAGTACGATCGTATCATTGAATGGAAGTAGATATTGCTTTGTTATCATTGATGATTTCACTAGATATACATGGACTTACTTTTTAAATCATAAGGACCAAACCTTAGATATTTTTATTTCTTTTTGTAGAAGAGTTGAAAATGAGAAATCATTAACAATTAAGACAATTAGAAGTGATCATGGAGGTGAATTTCAAAACCAAAGGTTTCTAGAATTTTGTCAAGATAGAGGTTATAGAAATGAGTTCTCTACTCCTAGAACACCACAACAAAATGGTGTTGTAGAGAGGAAGAATCGTGTACTTCAAGAGGCTGCACGAAGCATGCTTAATGAGTACTCACTCCCGAGTTACTTATGGGCTGAAGCTGTAAATACAGCTTGCTATGTGTAAAACCGAGTTCTCATCCATAGGTTTTTAGGAAAGACTCCCCATGAACTTTGGTTTGGGAAACCACTTACGGTTAAACATCTTAGGGTGTTTGGTTGTAAGGTGTTCATCCTAAACACCAAGGATCACCTTGGAAAGTTCACGGCAAAGACTGATAAAGGGATACTAGTCGGGTACTCCCTCGTTAGTAAAGCCTACCGAGTCTACAACAAGAAAACTAGATTAGTTGAAGAGTCTTCTGATGTGGTTTTTGAAGAAATTCCGAAGTCAATTGACCAATCAGAAAATGTAGAAGGAGTTCAACTCGAACTTAAGAGACTAAGTTTGAATGGAATTCCAAGTATTGTTGAGGGTGATGAGTCGGGTGACGGTGAGCCTAGACAACCTATTGATCAGCCGGATCCTGAGGCTGAACTTTTGTCTAGTGAACCCGTTCA
Source organism: Boesenbergia rotunda (assembly GCA_024364735.1). NCBI lineage: Eukaryota > Viridiplantae > Streptophyta > Magnoliopsida > Zingiberales > Zingiberaceae > Boesenbergia > Boesenbergia rotunda. The sequence continues at coordinate 88,095 of JAGFNQ010009191.1, read as the reverse complement.
AGAAGCACCACTAACACCAAGGCAAACGAGATTAGCCTCTAGTCATCCCCAAGACCAAATTGTTGGAGACATCCATCAAGGGGTTAGGACTAGATCATTCTTCCGGAATGAGGCTAATGAAGTTGCTCTCATTTCCGAAATTGAACCTAGAAAAATTGATGAAGCATTAAATGATCCCGATTGGATTATTGCGATGCAAGATGAACTAGGTCAATTTGAGAGGAGTCAGGTTTGGGACTTAGTCCCTAGACCTAAGAAGACCACCATTATTGGAACTAAATGGGTCTTTAAAAATAAATTAAACCACAAGGGAGAAATCATTAGAAACAAGGCACGCTTGGTAGCCAAGGGCTACAATCAAGTTGAAGGCCTTGATTATGATGAGACTTATGCTCCCGTGGCACGATTAGAGTCCATCCGATTGATGCTTGCATTTGCAGCACATCGTGGCTTCAAATTATTTCAAATGGACGTCAAATCAGCCTTCCTAAATGGTTTGATTAGGGAGGAGGTCTATGTCGAACAACCTCCGGGGTTTGAGAGTACTGAATATCCAAACCACGTGTTCAAGCTCAAAAAGGCACTCTATGGCCTTAAACAAGCACCCCGGGCTTGGTATGAGCGGTTGTCGACATTCTTAATTGAAAAGGGCTTTGTTAGAGGTCAAATAGACCCTACACTATTTCTACGAAGAGATGGTGACAATATATTTGTAGCCTAAGTATATGTCGACGACATAATTTGTGGCTCAAATAATAAGGGCTATTTAAATGAGTTCATTGGACACATGGAGAGTGAATTTGAAATGAGTCTAGTGGGAGAGTTGACTTTCTTCCTTGGACTTGAAATCAAGCAAACTCGCGATGGTATCCATGTGCACCAATCAAAGTATACACATGAAATGCTTCGAAAATTCAATATGAGTGATTCAAAAGAGGTAACCACTCCCATGGCTACAAACACTAGATTAGACAATGATGAGAGTGGTAAACCCGTTGATCTAACTCAATATCGAAGCATGATAGGTAGTTTGCTATACCTCACAGCCAGCCGACCAGATATACTATTTGCTGTAGGTATGTGTGCTAGGTATCAAGTCTGTGCCAAGGAATCTCACCTAATTGCTGTTAAGCGAATTTTGAGATATCTCAAGGGTACAATTGGTGTAGGTCTTTGGTATCCCCGTACCGAATCTTTTGATTTGATGGGCTATACGGATTCCGACTACGCTGGATGTAAGTTGGACCGGAAGAGCACTAGTGGGGGCTGCCAATTCTTAGGATCGTCCTTAGTAAGTTGGTCGAGTCGGAAGCAACATTGTGTTGCTCTTTCCACTACCGAGGCAGAATATATCGCCATGGGAGAGAGTATATCACAATTGTTGTGGATGATTCACACCTTAGAGGACTATGGTTTGAGTTACAAGGGTGTGCAAGTGTTATGTGATAACATTAGCACAATTAACTTAACCAAGAATCCAGTCCATCATTCTAGGACAAAACATATTGAAGTAAGACACCACTTCATTAGGGATCATGTAGCTAGGGGGAACATCATACTCTCACATGTGGAGTCAAAGTCAAACCTAGCTGACATTTTCACTAAACCACTTCCCGAGAGTGAATTTAGTTTCCTAAGACGAGAATTGGGAATGTGTCGCGCTTCATGATGTTCAAATTGCGGTCAAAACCCTTCATGATGATTTCGAAATTTTTGGGAACAATTGGGTAACTTTGGGTACATCTCACACAAACTATAAGGTTTAACAAAACGTTTTTGTTTGCTAGACATGGGGTGAGATGTTAGGATCAACTCAATTTCTCAAAATGTCATTGCATCCCTTGAGAGATTAAGTTGACGAGATAATGATCACGGTGGTGACCAAGTATGGGAAAACCAATGCATAACATATGTGTATTTGGCTCCATGATCATACTTGGACATTCCAATCAAGACAACTTGATTGGAAACTTGGATTTGGAATCAAAACTTGGTTGAATTTGCTTGATTGATTGTTGATTGAGTTTGACTCCATTTAGATGGGTCAAAGTGTTTGTTGAACCTCTAAGGACTTTTGATTCTTGTTCAGGGATCAATTTTAGTCATGAGATCATGTTCAAGTTCGATAAACTTCACCAAATCTCGTTGAGAAAATTCAGAAGTTCTGAAACTGAACATTTCAGTTCGTATCAGGAACCCTGATCGGTCACCGGACCGATCAGGCATAGGGCTGATCGGTCCCTAGACCGATCTGACCCCTTCTTGTGGTGTTTGGTCCACAGACCGATCTGCGAGGCAAGCAGTGATCTCCCGGAATCTGACTAAGTGTACTGAGCTAGCCTGGATCGGTCTCCGGACCGATCTGGCACCCTGTGGGGATCGGTCCACAGACCGATCAGGGAGCTCAGAGGTTTCTCTCGGACCCTACTGTTCGTAGCCTGATCGGTCACCCGACCGATCAGGAGCGCGTCTGATCGGTCATCCGACCGATCAGGAACAGGCCAGTCCGATCAGGCTGTATCCTGATCGGTCTGGGTGCGGTCAGATCGAACAGTGATCCGTTCAGATGCATTAAATTCTGGTTGGTGGACCGATCCACCAACCGATTAACTTCGCGGAATACCTTCAACTCACGAACCCTAGCGCCGAAAAACCCCTTGCGCGATCCTGTGTGAGCAAGAAGGCTATCCTCGTGTTCTTCTTCCTCGCGTGAGCGTGAGTCCTGTGCGCGTTCCTCTCTCGCAGAAACACTCTGCGACCATCTCTTGCGCCGAGAGCACGTTTCCTGCGCACGGTTTCTTCCTCTCCACTTCCAAAAACGACAACGATGGCACCAAAGTAAGTTTTTGCTTTGGTTTTTCATTCATATCAGTCTATGATGCTTGTTTATGAAGCTAATCATGTTTTTTCTCTTATTCTTGCTGTGGTGTCTTGATCTTTTTGCCTCTGCCGTGACCCTCTTTCTCACCTTATGATCAAAATTTCCTTTCGATCTAATGATTGGGTCTCATCCTATAAATGATCAATTCTTGCTTCAACCTATTTGTATGATCAATCTTACCAAATGCATTAAATTTTAAATCATGGTCCATTCAACTCTTTAGAAAATCTGCTAAGGGAAAGGAGGTAGCTGAAGGCAGCTCGAGGGGGAAGACTCCTTCTTCATCTACACCTCCCTCAAGGTCTCCACCTCCCCCACATACTCGATTTCAGAATATCGGTCTTGCTCTCAAATTTCAATGACATAATTTTAAACTCATGCCGTGTCGAACTATAGACCCAACTTTTATCTATGAACACTGTCCAACAATACGACAACGAATTGAATTTTATAATCTTCAACCCATATTGCACTTTGAAGGACCGATCAACCTTGATTTTGTTTCTGAGTCTATAGTAACATGGTGAGTGGAGAGGGCACGGGATGGAGAACTCGTGTTGCTGGTATCAATCTCGATTTCAATCGATCTATTTTCACTGATTTTCTCGGCTGTCGCCGGTCAGACAATGATTTCTTTCTCTATCCATTCCCTCCTAACCCTTTTCCAGTTCCTTTCGATGGAGTGACTCCCGATTCCATCTACGAGTACTTCCTAGGCCACCCCAGACCAGGGGGTTCTGGTGAGTGCACCCGTGACTTTCCCACGTTTCCTGCTCTTCGTCTCTCCCCTGTTGACTATATGTTGTTTAAAATCATCACCAATTGTCTCCTTCCCACTACCTCGAAACATCTCGATGAGATTCGACCGTTCCACTGCTTGATGCTTTACGAGTTGCATCAGCAGCTAGATTTTGACCCAGTGGCTTCGGTTTACTTCTCTATCATCGTACACAGTATGCCTTCATCCCAGTCGGTCTATATGCCATTCGGCCACATCATCACTGCCTGGCTGGCGTCGGTTGGCATCGATGTTTCACAGGGCCGTATTGTGCCCATGACCCGACAGGACTGCCGTCTGGATCGTCGCATGCTTGCTCAGTCCGGCATTGTTCTCGGGACTCAGAGGCTAAGGTGGAAGGCTCGCAGATATGCAGGGGAGCTACCGAGAGCAGCCCGTGACCAGGGGGCGCCAGTTACTACTGCCGATTATGATGAGTGGGCTCCTGATCTACGCTGGCAATTAGCGGAGATAGAGCGGAAGTTAGAGCACGAATTGCATATCTCTGAGCTCTGGCGACAGGAGGTCCGCTCAGAGTTTCAGACTTTTGATCACCGTCTCAATGTTTTAGCCTCTGATGTCTCTGAGATGCACTCCTTCCAGGACAGATGGTATGAAGAATGGTATCATCATACATTTCCAGATGGTGCATCTCCCAGTGGCCCTTCACCAAGAGATATCATCTACATTGATGATTCGGACGATGATCCAGCTGACGATTGACCGCTCTAAGTTCATGTTTTTTGTTTTTGACGGATGTGTACATCCTGACCTTTATGTTCCATCTTGCTTAAGATGTTACTGTTTGATGATGCTATGATGACTAGTATTTGGATTTGTGCTATATTACCATGATTATGTTTTTATCACATGATAGTATGCCTATTGTTGATGCCATGTTGTTTATATGACTATGATGTGCATCTTTGATCTATTGCCATGTTCATGCTTACAATGCCATGTCTACTTAATACTTATGGATATTACGACATGCTTTGTGGGTTTATACTTCATACTTATATGATGCATGTGATTGCTATGTCTTGCTATATCTTTTTCACATGAGTTCGTATGGTTATTCCACAAATTATCACATCTTTGTTGATTTGGGATACCCCTAGGGTTGAGGGGGAGTTTGTTTAAAACTTAACAGCCCCTCTAGCTCCTTTTCGGTGTTCGACAAAGGGGGAGAGTGTGGATTGGTTAAGTTTAGGTTGATCATGTTGTAGGGGGAGGATCTGGATTCCCCTATGATTCCAAAGTTGAGAAAATTGATTGAGATCCCTAAACTTAAAATCGGATTGTCAAACAACAAAAAGGGGGAGATTGTTAATGCAGTCTGACCCTGATTGTTGTTTTGGTGTTGACATCGATTTTAGTTTAGGTTGATTATGATGATTATGATTAAGTCCTGGTCGGGGATCAGGCATGGGATGGAAAATCCTAGTCTGGAGGGCTAGGTGTTGAAAAGTCCTGACCTGGAGGGTTAGGTGTTGAAAAGTCCTAGCTTGGAGGGCTAGGTGTTGGAAAAGTCCTAATTCGGAAGGGTTGGGTGAAAAGTCCTAGCTTGGAGGGCTAGGTGAAAAATCCTAACTTGGAGGGTTAGGTGCAAATTCCCATCCTGGAGAATTAGGTGAAAAAGTCCTGGCTTGGAGGGTCAGGTGCCTAGCTTGGAGGGCTAGGTTGGATGATGTTCTAACTCGGAAGGGTTGGGTGAAAAGTCCTAGCTTGGAGGGCTAGGTGAAAAGTCCTAGCTTGGAGGGTTAGGTGCAAATTCCCAACTTGGAGAGTTAGATGGAAAATCCTTAGCTTGGAGGGCTAAGGTGGATGGAAACTTAGCTTGGAGGGCTGAGTTTGAGTCCCTGGATCGGTCTGGTGATCGATCAGGTATTCTGGCACGCTGCTCCTTCCTGGATTGGTCTGGTGACCAATCCAGCGATGACTGATCGGTCGGGTGACCGATCAGGGAGCACACAGTGAGGTTGGGAACCTACTGTACTGCTCCTGATCGATCTGGTGACCGATCAGGGAGTATGCATTTCACCCATTGACTGGATCCTGATCGGTCTGGTGACCGATCAGGGAGCGAGCAGTGAGGTTGAGTTCCCTTGCTGAACTGCTCTTGATCGGTCTGATGACCGATCAGGTTTACTGTGCAGATCGTTCCGGAGAACGATCAAGCATCGCAGGTTCCTCTCTGTGATCGATCAGGACGGAGCCTGATCGGTCTGGTCAGGTTCTGATCGGTCTGGTGACCGATCAGGAGGCTGCCTGATCGGTCCGGTGACCGATCAGAGGGCTTAGCCTGCGAAACTCAGAAATCGCCGAATATAAGGGTGGATCGGTCCGGTGAACGATCCACGACCTGGGATCGGTCCAGGAGAATCTCAAAGAAATCACGATTTCTAATTGAGCATTGGGGATCGATCAGGATGGAGCCTGATCGGTCTGGAACCAGCCTGATCGGTCTGGTGACCGATCAGGAGGCTCTCTGATCGGCCCGGTGACCGATCACTTTAATTCAAATTGCATTGTCAGACGCTCTGATCGCATCTGAACACAACCGATTCGCTGCCACTTTCCTCTGATATTTGATATGCTGTTTGATTTGCTGCTCTAATACTCTGAGTAAGTTTCAGGTGACAGGGGAGGATTCAAACACTCAAGGAGAAGTCAAAGAGAGCTTTCCTTGGAGCAGGTTTGTCCCTTTCTCCACACAGGTTGCAACGGCTGGATGCAGGACTGAAGCTGCTGACTGAAGCTTGGCTGAGGGAGCTCAGGAAGTTCAGTTAGGGTTCAGTGTAGCTGGCGCGTTGGCAGTGAGGCAGCTGTAGGCTGCTGGAGATGAGATCATCTGTTGCTTAGCGGAGAAACAAAAGGAACGAGAGTTGTAGTGTTCAGTAAGAATTGAGTCTTGTGCTCTTGAGTTCCTGCGTTCTGTTTCGCTCCACATTAAGCTTGCTGTTCTTGAGTTCTTCAATCATTCTGAGCAAGCTATTGAGAAGCAATCATCATATTTGAGCGCTTGAAGGAGAAAACAAGAGGCTTGGAGTCCGACAGTGGGAAGACACGAAGAAGGGTTCTTGCGTGAGATCGCCACTGGGTGGAGCTCAGGGAAGCTTGATGTGTTTTTGTCCTTGCGAAGTGTTTGAGTAAGATCCTTCTTGTTGTTTCTTTGTGCTTAAACTATATCCTTGTTTGAAACACGCTGTGGAGAGGTTTCTCCACCAAGAAGGAGGTTGCTGATTTATCTGGTGATAACCGGGGCTTGATCTGCCGACGATCAAGGGATCGCCCACCTTAAGGGCACGCCAAGGAGTAGGGGCAAGTTATCCCCGAACCTTGTAAACCCTCCTTGTTAGCGATCTTGCTAGTTGTGTTTGTTTCGCTTTCATTACATTTTCTGCATAATCTGTTTTCTACTCTTTCCGCTGTGCTACTGATAGTTTAAGTGCAGAAATATTGCTAAGCTCTTCAAAGAAAAGCGATTGGCTATATTCACCCCCCTCTCTAGCCATCCGATCCCAACAACCTCAAGGTGGTGGAGTCTAAATAAATCAGAGGTGTTAGTATTATGGAGTCTTTGCTTCAAGTATCTGCTACAAATCATCATCAAAGAGTGAAGCGACAATTCACGCCCCCTCTAGCTCTTACTACTCCTAACACTTCTCGACTCGGCTATCCACTCGGGGGCACTCGACATCCACTCGGGAGCACTCAGCTTCCACTCGGGGGCACCTAGTGTCCACTCGAAAGCATTTTTCTTACCTTCAGAATACCCGTGATAGCATTTAGGTAGCTCTCAGTTCACCATGATCCATCAATGCTTGGTGGTGATCAAGATTTGTCATTGTATCTTGGGAAACAGATGACCCACATAACCTTGAAGCACGATTGGACGTGGAGTGCATATGTTTTAAGGAAACTACTTGAAATCATGTCTAAATATTTCTTTTCCCGACTTGGCTTTCACTCCGGAGAAATTAGGGATGCTTCTTCTCGACTCAGCTATCCAATCGAGACCAACTTAGCTTCCATACAGAAGCACTTAACTTTCACTCGGGAGACCCTAGTGTCCACTCGGAAGTATTCTGCTTACCTTCAGAATCCATTTAGGAGAATTTATCCTGACTCGACATGATTTGGTAGTTGAGCGTCTTGGTACTTGGCGTCTCTGACAAGACGCTAATTAGATAGTCGAGTGACATCCCGACTCAAACTCAACCACGGGAAGCTTGGCAAAATCAGCCTCGCTGGCAGCTTGAGATATTCTGCTCAGGCTACTCAACATATAAGACTGATTTTGATTATGTATTTTAAATTTAGTAAAATTTCCCTTATATATTCGGCTATAAGATTATCCAATAATATTAAAATAGATTCTGTTGTGTTGAAATGATCGTGAAGAGTGTTGAGGTGCAATAGACTCAATGCGTGATGACCCCCTCCACCCTGATAGGAAATATTCCAATTAACCACCGAGAAAGGCCAGATAAGTTAATTGGGTTGAACTTCAAGAGGTAACAACAAAAGATGCTCTTTTATTTGATTATGCTCAATTTGTCTCGGTTCTTGACCAAGGATCCTCCCAAGTATATTGAGGATGGTATTGATGTCCAGATCATTAATGCAGTGAAGGCATAGACTCACTCTAAGTTCCTATGTTGAAACTACATCTTCAACTGCCTTGTCGACTGGTTGTATGTTGTGTATAACACAAAGAAAATGACTAAGGAGCTATGGGAGTCCCTAGATAAGAAGTACAATATAGAGGATGCAAGAGCCAAGAAATTCATCGCGGGCTGATTCCTAGACTACAAGATGGTTGACTCCAAGACAGTGATGAACCAAGTCTAGGAGCTTTAGGTGATTTTGCACGAGATTCACTCAGAAGTTATGATACTGAGTGAAACCTTCCAGGTGACAACAATCATTAAGAAGCTTCGTTGTGGCTGGAAGGACTTCAAGAACTACCTGAAGTACAAGCGGAAGGGTATGAACGTGGAGAAACTTGTTATTATACTTCTCATCGAATAAGACAACAATAGTTCAGAGAGAAAGTTGTTCTCTCAGACTATTGTAAAAACCAACTTGGTTGAGTACAGTTAAAACTCAAAACAAAAGAATTCTAAGTCTTCCAAGATGGGACCCCGAGGAGGCATAAGCTAAAAGAACTTCTATAGGAAGTGCTTCAATTGTGATAGGGTCAATCACAAATCTTTGGAGTGTAGAAAGTCAAAGAAGAAGTAAGAGGGCAACCTGAATGAGGGATCAAAAATGGACAACCTCTATGCCAGAGTCTCTGAACTGAACTGGTGGATTCAAACCCACGATAATAGTGGATCAATATTGGTGCCACTAGACAAATCTACTATAACAAGTAGTTTCTCCACAACTTTAAAAATATCAAAGATGAGGAGAAATTGTTCATAGGGAACTTAACAACCTCGGATATCATGGGTCAAGGAAAAGTGGTGTTGAAACTGACCTTAGGCAAGGAGTTAACTCTCAATAATACATTGTATGTTTCAGAGATTAGGAAAAATCTAGTGTCCGGATCACTGTTAAGAAAACATGGATTTCCTATTGTGTTTGAGTTGGACAGAATTGTTCTGCCAAAAAATGGAGTGTTTTTAGGAAAGAGTTATGTAGCCGATGGATTTTTCAAGTTCAGTATAATGGCTATAAGGCCTAAAGTTAATAAAATTGAAAACTCTTTCGTTTATATGCTTGAATCTTCATGTTTTTGGTATGGTAGACTAGATCATATTAACTATGATATGTTATATAGATTAATTAATATGGAAAGCATACCTACATTCCACTTTGATCTGAAACACAAGTGTGAGATTTGTGTTGAAGCAAAAGTGACAAGGTCATCCTTTCAACATGTTGAAAGAAGCAACAAACCACTTAGCTTAATTCACCAACGTGTGAGACCTAAAAGGTGCATCGACATATGGTACGAATAAATACTTCATCACTTTTATAGATAATAATACAAAATATTGTTGTGTATATTGTCAAAAGTAAGGATGAAGTTATAGAGAAATTCGTTCTCTATAAGAATGAGGTTGAAAACTAACTTAATAAGAAGATTAAGGTGGTTTGAAATGATTGAGACAGTGAATATGTATCACCGTTCATTGAATTGTGTGATGAACATGAGATCAAATACGAAATAACATCTCGTTATACTCCTCACCAAAATGGAGTTGTTAACGAAAGAATCGTACTCTAGAGAAGATGATGAATGCTCTTCTATTGAGTTTTGGACTACCAGAGTTCATGTGGGGGGAAGCTATGTTAACATCTAATGACCTGTAAAATAAAGTGTCCTGAAAGAAAATAGATAAGAACTCTTATAAGTTGTAGAATGGAAAATAACCGCCCTATAAATATTTATGAATATGGGGGTGTCGTGCTAAAGCTTTTGGTGCTTGATTTGAAAAGGATAAGATAGAATAAAAAATTATTAATTGTATATTTATTGGATATGTACATAATAACAGTACAATCGGTTTTTTGTGCATGAGTCACAAATACTAGATATAAACAAAAACTCAATAATAGAATTGAGAAAGACCTATTCTTTGAGCATGTGGTTTTGTATAAGACCCGTGAGGAAGCAAGTTCCTCAAAACTGTCATTTGAAATATTAGAGGAAGAAAAAGATGATGAACCAATGATGATTAAGCTAAGACGGAGTAAAATTGCTCAGGTGGAAAATTCCTACAGAACAAATTTTATCACTTTCACATTGAAAAGTGAATCCCAAAGTTACTTAAAAGTAATAAACTCTTCTGATGGATCTCATTGAAAAAAGGTTATTACATTTGGGATAGACTCTATCTTGCAAAATCATACTTGGGAACTTATGGATCTTTCTCAAGGAAGTAAACCACTAGGTTACAAGTGGATTTTCAAGAAGTGAACGAAATCAGATGGCACAATAGATAAGTTCAAGATTAGATTGGTAATTAAAAGTTACCAACAATGAAAAGACTTTGATTACTTTGATACGTATTCTTCAGTGTCGAGAATAACTTTTATTAGAGTATTATTGGATATTGCCACTCTATGGAATCTAGAAATACATCAGATGGATTAAAATAGCTTTTCTAAATGGAGATTTAAAAGTGGAAATCTACATGAAGCCGCCTAAGGGATTTTTTGGTCTAAGGCAAAAAAAAAATTTGTAGATTGGTGAAGTCGTTATATGACTTGAAACAAGCATCAAAGGAGTGACATGAGAAATTTGATATTGACAAAAAGTAATATGGATTCGAAATCAATGAAAATGATAAATATATATATATGTGAAAGCCACATAGAATAACTATGTTATCTTGTGCCTATATATAGATAACATACTTATTATTAGGAGTAATAATAAGATAATCAAATCCATTAAAAATATATTTAACTAAGATTTGACGTGATAGACATGGGGCCTAGCTGATATGATTCAAGGAATTAAAATTCTTAGAACAACTAAAGGACTTGTTCTTAGTCAGTTCCATTACATGGATAAGATTTTAGAGAAATTTACTAAGGGTGATGCTGTGTTAGCAAGAACTCAGATAGATACGAGTCAACATCTATTGAAGAATCGAGTAGAAAATATCTCTTAGATAGAGTACCCTCAGAAAACATCTCTTAGATAGAGTACTCTCGAGTGATTTAAAGCCTGATGTACTTGATGAGTTATACACATCCAGACTTAACTTACATAATAAGTAAACTGGGTAGATACATGAGTGAATACTGGAAAGGGATAATAAGTGTACTGAGGTACTTAAGGTATACTCATGAATATGGACTGCACTATACGAGATATCTTGCTGTAATTGAAAAATACAATGATGTGAGTTGGATATCTAATTTGAAATAGTCAAAATTTACTAGTGAATTTGTATTCACTTTGGGAAATGTAACAATTTCATGAAAATCTTCTAAGCAAATTGTAATAACTTGATACTTGGTGGAATCTGAGTTTGTAGCTCTTGATAAATGTAGTGAAGAGGTTGAATGACTACGACAATTCTGAAAAAATATTTTTAGATTGTCAAAATCAATGCCGATAATTTGCATACATTATGATAGTCAATCAACAATTAGTTGGACACATAACCATCTATATAATGGTAAATCTAGACATATACGTTGTAGACATAATATCATTAGAGAATTACTCTTAACAAGAGTTATCAGGTTGGCTATGTGAAGTCAAAAGATAACCTAGTAGATTCACTAACTAAAAGGTTAAACAAAGAGTTAATTGCAAGATCATCATAAGGGATGAAGTTAATGCTGACGAGAAATGTTGGTGCAAAGGAAACTCAACATATGCAGACTAGAGATCCCAAAAATTAGGTTCAAAGGGATAACCTAATTGTACTGTCAAAATTACTCACTTGGGAGGACAACCCAATGGATCAGTGAAGGATGGAGGTTAAGCATACAACTTTTATTGATCCAGTAGAGTAATGTTGAATATTCTTAAAAGATCACCTATGCGAGAAAAAAGTAGAGCCACTTGGAAGAGAATTAAGATATAATTCTTAGAACTTTTCACAGAATCAGACATGTTCATGGCTAAGAACAAACACACTCATGAGAATTGAATTGTATCATGGAGAGTTCTAACTGAGATACATCAATGCTTACACAAATGACATAATAGTTCAAGGATATCATGTTTATTGTTAGTTAGTAAGTAAACATATCTTCACAAGGGAATGTTCAAAGGGTAAAACTTATCTATCCTATACTGGACTCAACCTCTAAATGTTATCATATACTCTATTTCCATTAATGTGGGAGATTGTTAGAAATGTGAATGGAAAAGGAGATGGAAAGGAAGAAGGAGACTTCTTCATGTATGCGTTTTAGTCCCACATTGAGACTTTCAAGGGACTATTGCTGGTTTTTATTATTACACATACATATATGATATGAACAAATGTATTGGAAGACACTCTCTCTCACACATGAGTGCACATGGGGTGCAAATTTAGGACTCAAATTACACTGATGAGCACAACTTGCATGAGTCGAATGTCAGATCGGTCAGGACAAAATTTACCTAAGCAGATGAACCAATATTTTATTACTTAAATCCAATTTTACTACCTGCTCAAGTACATAACGGATGCATTAACTAATGTTAATGGCATAGCCGAAACCTCTCAGCGTTTTTTATTTGGGTGAGTAAAGGAATTAAATGGTGCTTAATATGCCATTTAAACATTACAAATGGTAGACACTTATATAAAAGAAGAGGTCATGATCTTGAGCGAGGTGTGTAAGAAAAGAAGAAATCTCTATCCATCTGCATTCTCCCTCGCTTTCATCCTCTCTGTTATGCATCTTCTATTCTATAGAATACCTGTGATAGCATTTGGGTATCTCTAGTTCACCATGATCCACTAGTGCTTAGTGGCGATCACAGTCTATCCCTATATCCTAGGAAATAGATAACTAACGAACCTCGAAACATAGTTGGAGGTGGGGCAAATCTATTTTAAGGAATCTGCTTTAAAGCAAGCCTCAACATTTTCTTTTCTAGACTCGGCTTCCACTCAGGAGCAGTCGGGGACGCTTCTTCCTGACTTGACGATCCACTCGAGACCAACTCGTCTTCCATTCAGAAGCACTCAACATCCACTCGGGAGCACCTAGTGTCCACTTGAAAACATTCTACTTATCCTCGAAATCCACTCGGGAGAATTCATCCCGACTCTGCACCACTTAGCAATCAGAGGGCTTGGTACTTGGCGACTCTGATAAGTTGCAAAGGGCAGTAGGGTGACATCCCGACTCGGACTCAACCACCGGAAGCTTGGTAGAACTAGCCCGGCTGATAGTTTGAGATAATCTGCTTAGACCACTCAACAAATAATATTGATTTTGATTTTCTATTTCAAATTTAATAATTTTTCCCTTGTACCTTGTAGCGGCTACACGATTATCCAACAATGATTACATTAGGGGCATTCTAAGATGTCTTCGGTATGACTTATAGAATAGATAGTTTATAAAGTATCATGTAGTGTATGACTAGGATCGACTATACGAGAAGAATGAATAGTTAGTGACTTAATTTTTTTTTTCTTGCAACAATACAAATAAGTCAATCTTTAGTTGTTTAGGGTGATTGTGTGGATTTGGTTACGAGGAGAGTATTCATCAATAGTGGTAGGATTAAAATAGTTGGATAATAATGGCTAAAGGGGGTGAATAACAATTCAACATGCAAATTAAAATAGTCTTCTTCATACATATTCTTGGAAGGTCTTGTTAGATGCAACAAAAGTCAAAAAAAAAAAAAGTTAATGCCAACATAAAGGAATTTATATGATTTGGAACTCTCGGTTCTTACTCTATGCCTAACGATTCATTAGATGGATCAAATAACTTTCCTTTATGAAAGATCTCTTTTTTTAGAGATGAATAAACCTCTTACAACAATAATACTTCTCTATATAAGATATACAATAAGATTGCGACAGAGAAGATTACTAAAGTTTGTATAAGTGACCTTATAGTAGTTCTTGATTGCATTTTTTTCTCAACTTGACGCAATAACAAAATGTTGTAGACATTGGTGCACAAACGATTAAACTAATATTGGTGGCAAAAGGTGATTCGCTCGGTCCTAGCGTCCCGGCCAATCTGTCCCAGGGCCAATACGGAGGAGGTAAATCATGGAGGCTACTAGCCCGGTTGTTGTGGTTAGTGCGTGAAGAGGACGGACACACTGAGTTTACCAAATTATGAGATTAAACTAATATTGGCGATTACATAGATGTGCCCATGTGACTATCCAACAACCATATTTGAATTACTTCAGTTGCCTTGAATTAACTTCAGCCAATTGAAATCCAAATTAAAGAATCATTTGCATGACCTTATCAGGAAACCAACCAATTGAAAGTGCCTCTACTTGACTAAAAGTGTCTACTTGAGTCGATTGGAACCCCTTTTTTAGTTGACTCAAGCTCAACTGAGAGTATTCTATTTTTAAGCAAGTTGTTTTTAGTCGATTGGGTTGTCAACTAAAGTCATCAGTCACTCAATCTACGTACCCTATAATTTTTCATTAATTGTTTCTCAAAATGTATCTGGAAATTTTGAGAATACAGATTGTGTATTAGGTCTATGGTTGATACCAAGTTACAATTGAAACATTGAAGTTTTTAATACTTTTCCACTTTGTGCCAAGTTTTGAAAATAAGATAATGTTTTACAAAAACTTATTTTTCCTCGATGAAGTATGATTTAGCAAGCACGTCCATGAGTTTACATGATTTTTAGACATTTGAATGATAGACACTTACAAAACTCAATCGACTAGGCTAGAAATGACAATCGTTTATTGTGTCGTCAATTGAAGGTCAATTTAGTCAACTGAACTTAATTTGAAAATCTGTGCGGTTTCAATTTTAGTTGGAATTTGCTATTTAATCACTTCCTAATTATGCATTCACTCTCTAAACCTTTTAAACGATTAGGTAAGTGTTATATAATATAGGCTTATGATTTTTAAAAGTATTTTTGTTGCAAATCGAAGTATTTATAAGGGCAGAATGTTGGAAAAAGGGGGAGAATATTAGAAAATAAGTGGAGTTCTTTTTTTTTTAAAGGAGAATGAACAATCCTAAAGTGGGATTTCACATAATCTTTAAGAAAATGATTCATGTAGAGGAACACTTTCTTTAGAGATAGAAATCAATTTTTAAGATGAAGTTTAAAGTTGGGGGGGGGGGGGGGGGGGATTTGAAAAGTTAATATCAAGTCTTGGATTGCGAAGCAATAGCAATGATCTTCCATTTACAAAAAAATGAAATAAGATGAGTAAAAGAGGAGAATGATGATAATACAACAAAAACATAAACATAAACAAAAAGCTTCAATTGTGATATCTAGGCTATAAATTATTTTAAATCTCCAATTGAATCTTAAACTTTATCCTCAGTCCCTATGTCAGAAAAAATTCATTTCCACTCCCTGCATGCAAAGTTTCATTGCTTTAGCTCTCTAATATATATTGATTTACCCAATTGCCCTCATTATTTTTAAGTACAAAAAGTCTAAAATGAGATATAACTCCTCCTGAATTCAGTATCATATAATTAAAATATAGTATATTTTCTATCAAATTGAGTATCACCCTTTTTTCGAATGCAGTAATAAGTATAATTTTTTTAAATTCAGTATATTTAAATTAGAATTTAGTATATTTTCTGTCAAATTGAGCACAATTATTTTTCCGCTTATCAATTGATTAGGAGTTCATACTAATTGATTAGCTTAGGATGAATTGATTAGGTAATACTCAATTTGATAGAAATTATACTAGATTTTAATTAAATGATACTGAATTTATGAAGAATTATACTTTATTTCAGACTTTTGTACCTAAAAAATTGAGGGCAATTCGGTAAATCTGTAGTTGAAACACATGAAACTTTGCATGTAGAGAATGAAAATAAATTTTTTCTGACGTAGGGACTAAAGAGGGAGTTGAGTTTGTATGCAGAAAATTTAGGACAATTTTCCCATATCTAGGTAGCAAAGATGACACTGAACAACTTTTTGTCATGTTGTTCTTTTCTTGATGAACTCCCGAGGCCTCCTTTTGTATTATCATTGAGATCAAGGATTGGCTTGTTTTTCGCCCAACCGTCAATTGATTGGAGTCACCATCAGTTGATTGTTATGTTAAATCCATTGTGTATCCTCATGTTGCAATTCACATTTATCTTTGCAGCAATTATGTTTTGATTTCTTGTTCTAGCATTAGTCCATTACTCCATTCATTCCATTAAACCGTTCAATAGAGATGTTTCCTGCCACTTATTATAGTTAAACTGTAGTTAACTACACAATCAATTATTCAACAAAAATGATTCTATTGGTTACTTTTGTCTGGTTCACAATTCACTGTCCAGTCAACTGCTCACAGAATCAGTCAACTACTTAATTACATTTAGTTGATTGTTCGATGGAGATGATTCTAGTGCTTGCTTCTATTTGGTCCATAATTAATTATTCAATTGAGTGTTCATAAGATTAATAGCTGATGAATAACTAATAATTTTCTTGCTTGCTTTTGTTTGGTCCATAGTTAACTGTTTATAGAATCACTTACACTACAAAAATATTAACGAATAGCAACGGACTATTTTTATTGTCCGTCGCTATTAGCGACGAATAGATAGTATCCGTCGCTAGGTTTGCCTCAGGTCAAACCCCTAACTATAGCGACGGACTTGGTCAAATCCGTCGCTATAGCGACGGAAGTAACTTGTTCGTCGCTAATTAGCGACGGACAAGTTACTTCCGTCACAATATTAGGTCAAAAATTCGATGGCCCCCCTCCCCGCAGCCACGCAATCTGGTCAAACCCCTCGTTCTCCCCGTCTCCGACGCTTCTGCTCCGGCGAACCCTCCTCCGATCCCAGGTACGTGCGCTAAGCTACATTTGCCAGTTTTTCTTCGTTGTTTTGGTCTTCCGCGGCGGCGTGGTGTTCTCCAGGCAGGCGGGCGCGATTGCGGCTTGCCATGGCCCCGCGTGGCTTGTCACGACTTGGCACGGCCGCGCGCGGTCTCCCACGGCCAGTCGCTGCTGCTCGCGGCCTGCCGTGGCCGCGCGCAGCCAGTCGCGACAGCAGATGCCGTCAGCCTCAGCTTTTGGCGGCCCCAGCTGTCGCCGGGTGGTGCAGGCAGCGTCCGGTAGCCCTAGCTACCGACAGACCCAATTAATCTAATTAATTCATCTGTTAATTAATTAATCCGATTATTTATTTAATTAATTTAGTCATTAATTCCTTTGTTAATTGATTAATTGAGTAATTAATTGATCAATTGTTAGATTAATTAGATTAATTGTTTGATTATTTAGATAAATGGATTGAGTGATTAATTAGATTAATTGTTTGATTATTTAGATAAAGGGATTGAGTGATTAATTAGATTAATTGATTGATTAAATTGTCTTATTTGATTAATTAGATTAATTTCTTAGTATAACGTCAATATCAAATTTTATTATGTATCATAATATGTGTGGTTTGATTAATTATAATAATTTTATTTGATTATTAGGCTAATATGTCTTATTTGATTAATTAAAATAAATTTGGTTAATTAAATTAAATTGTGTTCGATAATTCAGATACAATGTATCCGAACAAGACATGAATGTATAATAGGTTAGATAATGGATTTATCCGTGATGAATTTTTTTACTGGAGTGGAAGAATTTATGAACTTTGCAAAGTGTCATCCTGAGTGTTTGAATGACACGGAGTTGAAGTGTCCATGTAATCAATGCAAATGTAGAAATACAACTTTCCGTGATGAAGATACAGTGAAAACTCATATATGTAGGTATGAGTTTGTTCCAGATTATTACAACTGGTATTGTCATGGAGAGTCATATGTATTTGAATTTGGTGGACCTTCTGTTGCTTCATCATCGAACTCAATTGGACCAGAGACATCATATGACCCTGCTGATGCAATGCAATCAATGGTTTACGATGCAATGAATGCTTTTGATCAATCAAATGTAGAACAAGTACCTACTTCTGAAGTTCAAAAATTGTATGACATGTTAAAGGCTAGTGAATGAGAATTATGGGAAGGTATTCTTTCTGGTCATTCTCAATTATCTGCTACTGCAAGATTATTGAATATGAAGGCAGAACATCAATTCTCAGAACGATGTTATGCTGACATATGTCAACTTATGTCAGAATTGCTTCCAACTAATAACTGCATAACTGATAGTTTCTGCAACACTAAAAAACTAATCAGAGACTTGGGTTTGCCAGTTGAGAAGATACATTGTTGTGTCAATAATTGCATGATCTATTGGAACAAGATATTGAGTTGATGGAATGCAAAATGTGTAATCATCCTCGTTACAAGCATGGTGCTCGCATGGTAAATCAGAAGAAGAAGAAAAATATTCCCTACAAAGTCATGTATTACTTTCCTTTGACTGTTAGACTCCAACGTTTGTATGCATCAACATCAACATCAAGTCATATGATCTGGCATCAAAACCATGGACATGATGGAGACATTATGTGTCATCCTTGTGATTCCCCTTCATGGAAACATTTAGATTCAACATTTTCACAGGAAGCAATGACCACTAGAGTTGCAGAGGCACAGGCGTCTCAGCCTGCTGCAGAGGGGGAGGATTCACAGCCTCTTTCCACCGATGATGTGAATCAAATTTATTTTGATGTCGTTGGTGGAAGGAAGAAGACCGCCCTATATGGCCTAGACTCTCAGGCAAAGATTACATATGATCAGATGAGAGTTCCAGGGTTAGGGGACGTCCAACATCCTCCTCCTCTTCCTCTAGTGAGGTTCGTCAGTCCCCACGGGGATCCGGAGTGGTTAGTGCATGGGGTGTTGTCTAAGAGGTCCTGGGTTCGAGTCGCGCGAGGCACACTGGATTAAAACTCTGGGCATTTGGTGTATCAATTCTCGGCCCAACTGTGCACTAATTACTCCGGGGACCGTGATTTACCTCCCTCGTGATGGCCTAGGGACGGGTGCGGCGGGGGCGCAGGGGGCGAGCGATTTCACCTTTTGTCTAGTGAGGTTCGTCAATTGCGGGAGGAAAATGATGCCCTGCGGACTCGAATCACGTCGATGGAGTCAACGTGGGCCGAGAGGGACGCAGCATGGGCTCAGAGGGACGCAACGAGGGATGCTGAGTTAAGTGATTTGCGGGCTCGCCAGGCACACACTGAGAAGATAATAAGAAACATGCAAGCTTTTGTAGCAACCCTATCACCGATGACACAGATGGCAACCCCTCCCGCCCCTTGTTTTGAGTCTCAGGAGACACAGAATCCTGAGGATACCACAGAGGAGTAGAGATATTTTAGTGGTATGTTTTATTTTTTCTCTATATTTTTTCAGTAATAATGGATTGAGTTATTATATTCATAATGATTGCTTTCTTATTACTTCATTTCCATTTACAGATTGCACATTATCAGAATTGAATTTAGATATTGACTCGCTTGAAAGGTATGCACATTGGATATTATTCCTTAATTGTTTCTTATTTGTTAATTTTTATTTACAGATTTAATATTATTAGAGTTATATTTAGATATTAACTCTATTTAACTTTTATTTATCTTCTATTGTGCAGGAATATTTTTCCTTTTCATCCATTATTCACTCTGATATTAATGTACGTAATGTTTCTCTACTAAACTCTGACTTTTGATGTATACAATTCTTTTCATTTACTATGATTTATGTTTACCTTGTTTTGATGTATGGATTTGGATATTGGATTTGGATATTTCATTTACTCTGACTTTGACTTATGTATACAGTTCTTTGGATTGGATATTGGACCAAGAAGTTTGTTTGGATGTTTGTTTTAATGTTTGGATGTTGCAATTATTAGTCTTGTTTGTTGTTTGTTTGGATGTTGTAATATTTACTATTATCTGCTATTTGTTTGGATCATTAGATTTGGATATTTGTATATTATTGATTGTATCTATGGGAAGAGGCAAAAGCAGCATTTGGCTGTGAAATTTTTTCCAGATTTTGCGACGGATTTTTTTAAAAATCCGTCGCAAATAGCGACGGACTATTGACTTTCCTGTCGCTATCACGATCGATTAGCGATGGAGTTTGACCGAATCCATCGCTATTACGATAGATTAGTGACGGATATTGACCAAATCCATTGCTATCACGTAGATTAGCGATGGATATTTGACCAGCTATCGCTAAAAACTCCCCGGGACACGTCACCCCCATATCCCGGTGTCTGCGATGGGCTTATATGTCCGTCGCTAACTTAGCTCTACGACAGGCTTATATGTCCGTCGCTAACTCATATTAGCGACGGGTTTGTTGTTTCCGTCGCTACCTTAGCTCTGCGACGGGTTTTCGCCCGACGGCGCTCACTCCGTCGCTATTTCTGTTTAGCGATGGAATAGCGACGGATTACGTCCGTCGCTAATCGATAAATTTTTTGTTGTGTTATTGGTGTAATCGTCTTCAAGTCATGGTTGACTAGTTTGACTATGTTCGAATTGGCTCGAGTTTGAGTTTCAATGATTGACAATAATATTTGGACAATGTGTAAGATAAGTCAAGTAGGTCAAGGTTGATCGAAAACTTGACTACTGAAGTCCTAACTCGAGGGTTAGATAAAAAAAAGTCCTAGTGCGACTAGGCGGACCTAGTTGAGAACTAGGTGTAACTCGACCAAACTTATTGTTCAAGCCTTGTATCTCACCTAACCAATTAGTCGTGGAATAGATGATGAGCGGATCGCCGTTTTTGTATTTATCATCGAGGTTCAAGATAATTAATTATCATGATTAATTAACAAATAATTAACAAGCAATGATAATTAATTAACCACATGAAATGATAGAAAACAAGGAGCCAAAGAGAAGGTTATACCTTTCCTTTTACCTCGCGATCTTCTATTGTATGACCCTCCCTCTTGGACGTCATGTGGGCGACGATCTACCAAGAACCGAAGTCACCAAGGCCACCAACCAATCCCTTCTTCTTCCGTCTTCCTTGCGCCAAACAAACCCTAAGCTCTAGGGTTTTCGCCGGCCACCACCACCACTTCCTTGTTCCCGCCGACCCTTCTCCTTGCTCCAAAGGATCGCCGACCACAAGAGGGTGAAAGGAAGATGAAGAAGAAGAAGAAGAAGAACACTTCTCCTTCCTTACAAAACCTAACCACCGGCCTCCTTCTCTTCCCTTCCTCACCACCGGCCACTTCCAAGGAAAGTGGTGCCGCCTCCTCCTATTCCAGGTGCTGCCAAGGCTGTTGAGGAAGAAGAGAGGAGAAGGGTGAAGAAAAGAAGTGATGAATTTCTCCTCTTCCCAAGCCCTTGCGCCACTTCCTTCTTCCACCCTTGCCGCCGACCACTTGAAGCCCTAGGAGAGAGAGGGGAGGAGAGGAGAGAATAGAGAGGCTTAGGTTTTTCTCTTGGATGAATTGGATTTCCTTAGTCATAACTCCATGGGGTATTTATAGGGCTACAATAGAGACCATGAGGAGGAGTTGGGTCTCGGCCACTTAATGGATCAAGGCTCAATCCATTAATGAAGATTCATTCCACTAAAGGATCCTCATTGAACTACCTCACCAACCCCCATATTTAAATATGG
The DNA here is from genome assembly GCA_024364735.1 of Boesenbergia rotunda. Classification (NCBI taxonomy): domain Eukaryota; kingdom Viridiplantae; phylum Streptophyta; class Magnoliopsida; order Zingiberales; family Zingiberaceae; genus Boesenbergia; species Boesenbergia rotunda. The sequence continues at coordinate 66,241 of JAGFNQ010009191.1, read as the reverse complement.
CTCCACCTATTATGAGTACAAGTATTTCTCATGTTTAAGATATCGAATGCCTGTTGATTAATTTAATTTACCAACAATTCTAATTAATCAACATCTAACTCCTTGATTAGTACCACTCATCCTTATCATCATGTCGGACCAAATCCACCTGTAGGATTTAACATGATGAACTTTATGAGCTCATCAAGGGGCATCATCAACCTGACTCACTAGGACACGGTCTCCGTCTATAATCAACGACACACCATGTAAATAATATTATTTCCCAACTTACCGGGCCTATCGATTTAACAAAATAAATCTTGCTCATTGGTAAATCAAAGAAATAAATATTAAGTACATGTGCCGTTATTATATTGGGATTAAGAGCATGTACTCCATAATAAACTGAGGTCTGATTCAATTATCAAATCAGTATAAATTGAATCACCTCTATGTCGGTCCTGCTCAATACACACAAAGTGCAATAGTGTAATTCTATGGTCAAGATAAACCAACACCAAATTACACTACAACCATCCCGATGGTTTGTCCAAATCCATCTCAATTGTGATTCTCTACTTATACTTTACAAGGGACTGATAACAAGATCTTCTGTGCGATACCACATACCATGTTATCTACAATGCAAAGTATCAAACAATATGCACATACTAATATAAACATGCAAACAATGATCTTGTGATTTTCTTTCAAAATGAAGATGTCTATATAAAAGCAAGGCTTTTAGTATACATCCTAACACAAAATGGGCTAGTTGGGAGCTAAATATGTGACACGAGAAAAGACCTAATTGAGAATTAAGCAAGGAAAAGTCTAAGTTGGTCAAGGGTTGACCTAAGACTTAGCAAGAAATCCTGAAAGGTCAAGGTTGACTGCATGCCAAGCAACGAGAAGAAGTCTTGGAAGGCTTTGAATTGAGCAAAGTAATCCTAGACTTGTGATAGACAAATTAGGACTTAGGTAAATTAATTGGATAATCAATTGGCCAAAAGCCAATCAATCAGGTGATTGATTGGAAGTGCAACCTATTCCAATTGATCAGATAATCGATCAGGTGATCGATGGGAGTGTTTTCTCGTGAAAACATAAAGACTCTTGATCTATTAGATAATCAATCAAGGCTACTTCAATCGATCAGGTGGAGGTTCTTGTCGCGAGAACATAATTCGTCTTAATCGATCAGGTGATCGATTAAGGCACTTCTATCATAAGAACAAAAGCTTACGTAATTGATCAACCAATCAATTAAGAAATCTTAATTGATTAAACTTTGAAAAAGAGTCGTTGAACGGCTAGGTATAACATGGTAATCGATTAAGGGTAAGCTTAATCGAATAAGGGTGTCGAGCAAACCCTAGAAAAGGGTTTTTTCATGCATATTCAAAGGTAGAGTTCAAATGACAATTTCATGTCAGTTCTTGATAGATTGGAAGAGAAGTGTTGTTGCATTTTTTAAGCAAGATAAGCAAGAGTTCATTGTTGTAAATCATTTTCAATTTCATTTGTGTCTTGCATTGTATTCTTCTTGTATTTTTAAGCTTGTACGAGGCTTCTTCACCTCTAGATTGTTTTCGAAAAGGAATGTGTTCATAGTGGAGCTGCATGCATAGTGTGGATCCTTGGATTAGTCATCTCAAGAAGATAGATACCAAGTAAATGAAGGTATTAGTGATTGCTTGAAGTTTTCTGCCGTGACAAATCTTCAACAAGCAAAAGTGGACTATTCACCCTTCCTAGCTCTCAACGTGTCTTAACATCATTGATTGTGAACAATATCCAACTGATGAACAATATCCAATTGACTGTTTAATGAAGACAAGACACAATATTTGTTTAGTTTTGGTTGAGTGTCAGTTGACTGACCAATTAATGATCATAGTATCACTTGATTGCATAGTAAATTGGCATGTAAGTATTTGCTAGAGTCAAAGATACAACCTTTAAATTGATTTTTAGGGTATGACCAACATAATCAGATTAATTTATACCATGAAGCCTCATCACTTTAAGGTTTGGTCAATCAATTATTTTTATTCTATAGTCAACTGGTGCAAATTACAAATCCAGATTTGGGTAAGGATTTGGAGTTTAATTAGTTGATTAGTCTAAATTACAAATCCATAACTAAATGAGGATTTGAGACTTGATCAGTCAATTGGTCCAAATATCAAATTTTGAATCGAGTAAGGATTTAAGATTTTCCAGTTGATTGATTTATACAAAAGTTGATTGGATCTAGTCTGATCCCAGCCTAGATCGCAGGTCGGCCGGCTAGCATGGCGTCACGGCAGGATTAGGCTGGGACCAGGGTCCCCGGAATCCAGATGGACTGAGTGACTCGTGTGAGTAGTCGGGCCGATATAGCCCGGCTCGGCCCGGCCTACTCGAGGACATCGGGAGGCTGACCCTGACCCAGGTACACACGGCGTTAATGAAGGCCCAAATGGCCAGCCAAAGAATGCCCGACACGAGGAGTCCCGAGCCGGGGAATCCCCGAACCCCCAACCGCCCGACACTGGGCTAGGTCGGGTGAGTCGATTCCGAGCTCTCCTCGACTCGGTCACAATGGTCGTGGGGCCGGAGTCCGCTCGGCGCCGCCGATCGGCGCTCGCAGGCGAAAATTGTCGCAACCGTCAGTAGCACCTACCTTCTGACACAACATTAATAGGGACGGTACGGAGTCGGCGCAGGCCTGATGCCGTTAGTGCTTGAATCGCAAGTATCTAGCTGATGCGATGATCCTCCTGCCATATCCTCGTACTTTGTACCATGACCACCTACGCTTAGGTCAGGCCGAGTGGCGCCGAACGGTGCCCGCCAGCGGGCTGACAACACCCTTTGCCTTACTTTAGTATGCGACACCTTACCCTGCCACCGCATGTGACACCTTACCTTGTCCTCGTATACGACAAAAGGTGGCAGGCCGGGCAAAAGCTGTCAACCCCCCCCCGGTTGTATAAGCCCCTCCGCTCTTCATTCCGCAGGTACGCTCAATAGTATTTTTCCACTGTTCCTTTGTCTTCGCCTTCTTGATCTATTCTCGCGGAGACTGACTTGACCATCGGAGGGCCTTGCCGGGGACTTTTCCCGGCGGGTTTGCTAACGATCATTTTCTTGTAGATCGAAGCTAACATCAGCGGTACTCAGTCCACCTCACTCTTGGGAGTCCACCTCACTCGACGACATGATCAAATTTGGCGCTAGAAGAAGGGGCTTTCTGCTTGATCGGGAGTGTACGATGAAAGATCCCAATCGAGTGATGGTGACCATTACGCCCAAGGAGTACGAGCTCTTGATGGCCGCCCGGGGTCAGAAAACCCCTCAGAGGCCTTCGCAGGCCGGTAGCCTGGTAGACAGATTCCCTGAGTCGTCCGCACTCGGCCACTCAGGAGGTCAGGGAAAAGCGACTTGACCCGAAGGGGGCTCGATCCCCTTCCCCGCCACTTTCTACCAAGGTCCGGACACGAGGCTGATTCAATTCCGACCGAGGCGTTTGTTGATGCAGTCTGGCCCGATTGTTGTTTTGGTGTTGACAACGATTTAAGTTTGGTTGAATGAATTCGGATTAAGTCCAGGTGGATCGGGAGATCGCACGCTGGCATGGGAAAAGACCTAGTGGGACTAGGCACACCTAGTGGGACTAGGTGAAGTCCAGGTGGATCGGGAGATCGCACACTGGCATGGAAAAGACCTAGTGGGGCTAGGCACACATAGTGGGACTAGGTGAAATCCTGGTGAGTGAAGCCAGGTCCTAGCTTGGGAAGTTAGGTTAGATGAAATCCTGGTGAGTGAAGCCTAGCTTGGGAAGCTAGGTTGACTGAAAACCTGGTGAGTGAAGCCAGGTCCTAGCTTGGGAAGCTAGGTTGGATGAAACCCTGGTGAGTGAAGCTAGGTCGTAGCTTGGGAAGCTAGGTTGACTGAAACCCTGGTGAGTGAAGTCAGGTCCTAGCTTGGGAAGCTAGGTTGGATGAAACCCTGGTGAGTGAAGCCAGGTCCTAGCTTGGGAAGCTAGGTTGAACGAAGTCCTAGTGAATAAAGCTGGGCACGGAGTCTTGGTCCGGGGGACTGAGCACGAGTTAGAGAAGGCTAGGGAGCTTGTTCTCTTGACTTTGGGTTGAATTGGAAGTCTCTGGATCGGTCTGGTGACCGATTAGGGAGTTGGCACGAACTTCTGTTGTGGATCGGTCTGGTGACCGATCAGGGAGAGAACAGAAACATTGGTGGGCTTCTGTGTGGCTCCTGATCCGTCTGGTGACCGATCAGGGAGACCTCCTGATCGTTCTGGTGAACGATCAGAGGGATCTCAGAGTCCTTCTGTGAAGAATCATGATTGGTTAGGCTGACCGATCAAACATCGCGAGTTCCTCATTATGACCGATCAGGCTGGAGCCTGATCGGTCAGGGAGTGCCCTGATCAGTCCCCAGACCGATCAGGCCACAACCTGATCGGTCGGGTGACCAATCAGTGAGAGTTGGCCTATGAAGGCTGGGAATCCCAACACTGCTATGGATCGGTCCAATGACCAATCCACGATCTGTGATCGGTCAGGGTGATCGATCACAAGGAGTCCGCGATTTCCAATTTCTCACTGTGGACCGATCAGGCTGGAGCCTGATCAGTCAGGACTATACCTGATCGGTCTGGTGACCGATCAGGGTCCTCTCTGATCGGTCTGGTGATCGATCAGTAGCTGACTTTAATTCAAATACGCTGTCAGAAGTTTTTGATCACGTCTGTTTTCTCGTCTGATACACTGATACACTACTGATTTCTTTGCGATACACTTTGCTAAGCTTCTGCTAAGTGTGCAGGTGATACAGGAGGATTCAAACATTGGAGGAGAGTCAACTGGGGACTTTCCCATGGATCAGGTTTGGATGTATTCTGTTTTCAGGTTTCAACGGACGCTGGCGCTACTGGCAACGGCTGGGAAGCTGACGAGCTGACCTGGGCTTGGCTGAAGAGAGTTCAGGGAGTCCAGAAGAGGTCAGGAGTAGCTGAGGCTGTTGCAGACGAGCTGGTGAGCAGCTGGGAGCTGTAGAGGCACGTGAGCAGCTGGGAGCTGCAAAGGCGCGCCTGTGACCGGGGCTGTTGGGCAGAGGCTTAAGAGCTGGTGGCGAAGAAGTCTCTGCATGGATTGATCCATCTCTTTGAGCGATAACTCTGATCCTTGAAGCAACACTTGAGCATCATTTTTGGAGATACTGCAAACTTGAGTGCTTGGAAGAAGGCAGAGAGCTTGGCGAGTCCATCAGCAAGCAGACACGAAGATCAGGGAGTTCTTGCGTGAGAGTTGTGCTGGGTGGAGCTCGGTGAAGAGTTCTTGTGTTCTTTCTGTCCTAAGTGCTCTGTAAGCTTCCTTGTGTTTCTCTGTGCTTAATTGCATCATTCTGTTGAAACGTTGTGGAGAGGTTACTCCACCGAGAAGGAGGTGTTGTTTTATCCTGATTTCTCGGGGCTTGATCTGCCGACGTTCAAGGGATCACCCACCTTATGGGTATGCCAAGGAGTTGGGGCAAGTTATCCCTGAACCTTGTAAATACTCTTTGTTAGCGTTTGTGATTGTCTATCTAGTTTCTGCTATATTGTTTCTGCCTTTGTTTTTTGCTTCCACTGCTAACCATCAAAGTGCAGAAACTGTCAAAAGTGCTAAGTATTTGTGTCTGGCTACATTCACCCCCCCTCTCTAGCCATGCAAGCACCAACAGCGTCTGCATCCAGCCGGACACATAGGCCGCGGCTGGATAAGGGAAAAGCCCCCGCCGACTCGGCTCCGGCCACCCTAGTACGTAGCCCCTGTTAGTAAAATGAGAGAAGTGTCCTAAGGCAATCGCCTTATGATTGTAATCATTTACTTTAATTCGTGAGGTCATGGCTTGGTTTGGCCGGCCAAAGAGGGTCCCCACCCTCTTTGTTTGGCCGGCCACAATAAGAGGGAAGAACCAAATTGTTTGGTTCAAATTTATAAAATAAACCGCGCGTGGTTTGTCTTATAAAATTATGGATAAAGAAATTTGTATAAAGAAATTTATATAAAGAAATTTATATAAAGAAATTTATATAAGGAGATTTATTTTTCATGGAAATTAAAATAAACCTTGGATTGGTTTATTTTATTTTATAAAATTAATAATGGATTGATTTACCATGATAAAGAAATTTATATAAAGAAATTTATATAAAGAAATTTCTTTCCATAATAAAAGGGGAGACATGGTTGTTTTTATTATAAATTAAGTTATAATAAAAACTTGGCATAACGGAATAATTCATAGAAAAATTTATAAGATAAATTTCTTATGAAAAATTTATTCCGTTAAGAGGAGACTTGGCGATTAAGAGGCTACTATATAAAGGTACTAAGGCAAGGCTTGGAGATTAATCCAAGAGATCAAGGACTCTTGTCTAGCCTCTCTTCCTCTCCTTCTCTCCCTCTCCCTCTTCTAGTGCCGCCGGCCCTAGAGCCCTTCCCCTTTGCCGTGAGCTTCCACCACCAAGAAGAAGCCGAAGAAGAAGAAGAAGCGGGCGCGACTCCTTCCCTCCTCCCGGAATCTTGATTCCGTTCTTCGTTTGGTGGTTAGTTTTTCATCTCTCTCTTGGTATTCTTGTCATGCCTTTGGAGAATCTAGTAGTTCTTGTCGGCAGGAAACTCGTGGCTTTGCGAAGTCATCCCGAAGAAAACTCGGCGTGGACGCGAATAGAGGCGGAGCTTCCAAGGGACGCTACGGTTGGATCTCGTCCCTTTCTACGAGTTACGCGAGGTATTAAGTAAATTAGTTTACTTTCTGCAAAATTTTAAATGTATGATCATGTCTCCACAACATAAGGTTGCATGCTAGATACATGGTTAAAATAATTTGAGAAATTATTTATGCTAAACCTTCCGCTGCACGTAATTAAATTTTAAAATTACGAACCCGTATCCATGACAACATGCACTCGGTCCCAACAGTGGTATCAGAGCCGGTTAGTGTTCGACATAATCATATAATTGTTTTGCGAAAAACTTTGTCATGATCTCAATTTTGGAAAATTTTCCAATTATGAAAACTTTCCAATTATGATAAATTTTAGATTTAGGAATTTCAAAGTTTGGAAATCCTCATGAAATTTCGCAAACTTTTGAAATATCCTAGTTTCTGAAATTTTATGATAATTGTGAAAACTTTCCATTTTTGGAAACTTTCCAATTTTGGAAATTTCTTATTTTAGAAATTTTCTAATTTTGGAAATATGTAAGTTTTCTTTGTACCAGAAACTTACAATTATTCTGAAAACCTATTATGAAATCTCGTAATTTTGGGCACTTTCTTTCAAAGAAAGTCTAGACAAATTTATGGATCATTAATTGACAATTAAATTCGAATTGGTTTTAAATTATCAACAAAATTTTTTATTTTGGATTGAGCCTCGGGGAGCCGTCCAATTTAAAGTTAGTTGTTGTAATTTAATTTCCTAATTTTGAATAAAATTGTCATGTTTAATTTGATTACGCCTCGGGGAGCGGACCAAATTAGATTTACAATAAATTCCTTTTTTTTGGTATCTGAGCCTCGGGGAGCCTGGTAGACCCGAACTATGTGTCACGAATGTGGGTCTCAAATTTAAATGTATATGAAATGCTGGAAACCCTTTTTGCAATCAAGAATATGAAAACGTATTAAAGGGGCCACAGGTCGTATTTTTCTCGGAGCTAGTTGTCGTAATTTGATTCGAGCTCGTGTTTTTGTGTCGTTTATGTTTTTGGGTTTCAAATAAATGAGTTGGTTTTGGGTTGTAAATAAAAGTGAAAATGTGATGGAAAGAATTAAACCCAACTAATAACCAAACAATTGATGGCAAGTGCTAATTCAACCAATGAAAACCTAATCAAGCACTCACTAGATTTTTAGAAACTGATTTCTGATTTCAACAAAACAAAAGAACTGCTATGCAATGAAGTAAAAGCAGTGATAGGAGTTTTCGAAAACAAACAAGCTTGCAACAAATCAATGCAAAGGAGATTCGAAATTTACACAAGCAACAAACATTAATTATCTACAAGACTTGGAAACAAACAAGGGCTAGGGACTGTTCCGAATTGGCACAAAGACAATGCTAGATTATTTCAAGCTATAAAACACACTAAAAATCATGGCTATTTGATACCAAACAATTGCCACAGCTGCCTCTTGATACAAATTGCAGGAATTCACCCAATTTGGCACGCAAACAAGTGAACCTATATGCGGAAAATCATCCCAATTGCAACACTTTCAGCTGATGTGAAGCAAGTGCAACTAAGGCAAACAAATCAAGTGCCAATTCAGAAACAATGGAATGGAAAAACAATAACTCAGATCTCCTAATCGGATGAGCAGAAATGGAAATTTCAGACACAAATTGCAAAAGAAAAACATGGCAGACTTGATACGCAATGATTTAAGTGGGGAGAAAACTGAATTTTCGAGTTATCAAAGCTAAACAAAATTCAGGAATGAAACTAAAGTCTAGACAAACTTAAACCAACTAAATTAGCTCACTAAAAATGAAACAAATTGAGAAAGTCTGAAACTGAAATGCAATTTTCAGTAAGGGACTGATACGCAGCTAATGGAATCGGCACGCAAGAAATTGTCAAAGAAATAAGCTGAAATAACATTCAATTTATCACTAACAAACTTCCTAAACTATTTGACTTGAAGAATTGAAACTAAATTACAGCTAAACAACTTAAAAATGTAAATAGCAGTAACTGACAAAGAAAAACAGAATTCGTGCAGAATTAAACTACAGCTAAAACACTGAAAATTAATTATCTAAACTACTCCTCAATCATTCTCCAACTCAAGAGCTCCTTGGTCGTCAATCAAGGGAGAACCTCGGACCCGCAAGCTCAACAAATCAGTGAGGAGCTATCTCTGCTACCGAATCAGATCAAATCCTGCTCAAGCCGAAATTTGCTTCCAATTCCTTCAAACTCGCTGTGGTGGCTTGCGATTGGGATTAGGGAATGACCGAAACCTTCCAGGGAACCCCTCTGGATAGCTCGGATGCAGTGGCGATGGTGCACAGCTGAGCTCGCTGAAATCGGATAGCAAAACTGCCGAGACCTCACGCAACTTTGCTATTGAGCAAAAATCAAATCTGAAACCTCACTGAGATTCTCTTCACTAACCTAGCCCTTGCTTTGATGATGGATTGAGGGATCACGCCTTCGATTGGATGAAAAAAATGGAAGAACACGATGAAGAACTGAAGAACTCTACTGTTGCGGCGAAGACGCGATGAAGGGGAAGCTGCGGGAAATTTTTCCTTAAGTAATAACCAATGGACGGCTCCGATTGAATTGAGAAAATCCAACGGCTGATCTTGCTCTGATTTGAGCCAAACTTTGAGGATGTTGATCAGGGGTCAGGATCTGCCTCGGGGTAGCTCGGATCCTCCAGATGTGCAACGGATGGTCCAGATCAACCTAATCTGTGAATGGACGATCTAGAGCCCTCCGAGCTTGATCCAACGGTTGGATGATCTCTGATTGGAATGAAACCTTCAGATCTTGATCATAGTGCTTGATCAACTCTAACCCTAGCTCGGATTGCTTTAAATTGTCCCGGATGGCTCAGATCTAGCCGCTTTTGAATCGAACGGCCCGGATTGATCGTAAGCTTAATAATTCGATCCGATTCCACTTCCGACTCAAGTTTGACCCAGTATGCCCTAGGTCCTTGAACCTTTGATGCCTACAAAAAATAGATCCAAAATTTAGTGGCCAATTATTCCAAATATGTGTAATTTTGCAATTAAGTCCAAAATAAGAGTAAATTCTAAAACCAAGGGCAATTTCACAATTAAGCAATAAAAACATAGGTCAAACATGGATTTTAACAATTAAAATAATCAACAAGTTGATATCTATCAGAGCCACCCAAAGAAAATAATTTGTTGAAATTAATAAATCCATAAATAAAATATGTAATCAAATCTTGGAAATTTTGAGGTGATTCTCAAACGATAATTTCCTTATTTGATTTAAGAGGTGATGCTCTTACATATTGTTGTCTCCAAAATTAATTAGGAAAATGATTTCCTATAGAGTTTTCTTAAATAAGATTTTCATGAAAATAATATGTGGTTGAATTAAGGGAATCTGTCTCTTAATTTAATAAGATTTGATTTAGAGAAATCAAAGTCTTAAACATATTATTTCCGAAATTGATTATGACAATTTAGGAAATTGTTTCCCAAAATAATTCCTTGAATAAAGTATGAAATTAGAATTAGGAAATCCAGTTCCTAATTCAATTAATGAGACTTGATAAATTAAGTCACATACATACTTTATTAAGGAAATCGTTAGTATATGACATAATTATATGTCATGAATGTGCTTAGAAAAGAAAGGATGAGACCCAAAACCCCTTACAAAATATTAAGGCCAACACCTTCTATTAATATGGTTAGAACCGGAGTTTTGTTTCTCGTTTGGGTTGATGGACACATCCATGCCCGGCTTGAACCTCAACATGTTCAAACCATGGAATTAGTTTATGATAAATATAGTTGGAGTCAGAGGTCAATCCTTAGTTTTGGTTGTTGGACACATCCAAGCCTGACTAAACAGTTGAATGAGCTCCAACCATATTAAAACTATTTCTTGATTAATGGGTCAGCCTTAAGCTTGGAGCATCGATTTGTTGTGCCACAGCCAAGGTCGATGTAAAGAGAGGTGCAGTTGGGTGCTATGTATAATGTTGCATACTTGTTAATGAGTTAACAACCCAATGATTTATGTAAACATTGAATTAGTTGATAGCATAAAGTGATAGTTACATATATGTGATATGTAATTGGTATAATTACCTACCTTCATAGCTAAGAATAACTTGATGGCCACAGCCATGATTGTTCTTATCTATGGTTGGATATCAACCTATTTGGAGATGTTCCTACGATCTCCCGAATTGATAAAAAGGGTTATTCAATTCGAAAAATTAAATAGGATTTAATTAATGTATGTTGATGCATTCTTATCATTCTTCTCACATAAGCTCAATTTGTATTTCTAGGATAATCACTCGATCATGTCTTCTCTAAATTTGCGTTCCATTTTGGACACCAATAAGCTGACTGGGCCAAACTTCATGGACTGGCTTCGAAACTTGAGGTTAGTCCTCAAGGCAGAGAAGCTTGCTTAACTCCTTGAAGATCAACTTCCCAACCGTCCTCCAGAAAATACAACTCTAGACCAGTTAGTGGCCTATCAGAAACATGTAAACAATTCTGAACTTGCGAGTTGCATCATGCTAGCCGCTATGGTACCTGTGCTGCAAAAGCAGCATGAGCATATGGATGCTTATACCATCATCTTCCATCTTCATGAGCTATTTGACGAGCAGGCAAGATCCAAAAGGTTCGAGGTCTCCAGACTCCTCTTCACCTCTAAGATGCAGGAAGGCACTTCTGTCTCACAGTTTGTGTTGAAGATGTTGGGGTACATTGAGCGACTGAGCACACTCGGTTTTGCAATGGATCATGAACTAAGTATTGACTTAATTCTGCATTGTTTGCCCAAAAGTTATTTACAATTTGTGATGAACTATCGGATGAACAAGCTGGAGACCACCATACCTGAGTTGCTCAACCTGCTGAAGACTGTAGAGCCTTCTGTGAAGCAGGATCAGAAGACGGTACTGTTAGTTGATTCCTCGAAGAAAGGTTCTAAGAGGAAGGCCAAAGAACAGAATAAAGGAAAGAAGAAAAATGCCAAAAAGACTGAAAAGACACCAAAAGGCACTTGCCATCACTGTGGCAAGGAGGGTCACTGGCGAAGAAACTGCAAGGTTTATCTTGAGTCCTTGAAGAAGAAGGCATTCGATGCCCCATCCTCTTCAGGTATCTTCGTTATTGAATGTCACTCTATTTCCTCAACCACCTGGGTACTTGATACTGGGTGTAGCTCACATATATGTAATGACATACAGGGGCTAAGGAATAGAAGAAGACTCGTCAAGAGAGAAGCGAATTTGCGAGTTGGAAATGGAGCAAAGATTGCTGTTGTTGCCATCGGAACATATTTGCTAAAGCTCCATACTGGACGTGTCTTAGAATTGGATAATTGTTATTTTGTTCCTTCGTTAATAAAGAACATTGTATCTATTTCACTACAAAAAAATAGTTATTTAGGGACGAAATTTTGGGACAAATATTTTTCGTCCCTAAATTGCAACAAATTTGGCGACAAAAAAAATATTTGTCGCAAATTAGGAACGAATTTAGCAACGAAATACGTTCGTCGCAATTTAGCAACAAAATATTTTTCGTCCCAAAATTCAACAACGAATTTAAATATTCGTTGCAAATTCTGCGACGAATCTGCAACGAATTTAATATTTGTTACAAAATTTACGACGAATAATAAATTCGTCCCAGAATTCCTCAAAAATATAATAATAATTATAATTAAGCTTTATAAATCAAGGACGAATCCTGGATTCGTCCCAAAATCTGGGACGAAACATTATATTCGTCCCAGAAACTGGGACGAATCCTGTATTCGTCCCAGAATCTGGGACGAAAATAGTATTCGTCCCAGATTTTGCGACGAATTACTAAATTCGTCCCAGAATCTGGGACGAATCCTGGATTCGTCCCAGATTTTGCGACGAATTACTAGATTCGTCCCAGAATTAAAAATTAATTATAAATACGTAAATTGAGTCCAAAACCCTACCTAGAGATATCGAAATTACATGAAATTGATTCCTACGTGTTCGTCTACTTCTCCTGAATTTATAAGTGCTCTCAAATATAAATTTAAATATTTTAATCCAATATTTTGTATATTGATAGTTAAATTAAATATATAAATGTATATACAGCTAATTAATCATGAGTTCAATATGAGTCAGAGTTACAAATTGATGTTAGAGAGATAGTTCTCAGAATGATACAAAATTACTTCTATGTGTTTGTCTTGTTCTCCTGATTATAAAAATGTTATCAAACGTTATTGACTCCAAATTAAATATATTTAATTTATTAACATAAACTTTTTAATACTAAACTATTTAAAAAATTAAATTCGGATAAAAAAATCATTGGTTATGATATATTAATTTCAATTTATATTTGAGAGCACTTATAAATTCAGGAGAAGCAGACGAACACGTAGGAACTGATTTCGTGTAATTCCAATATGTCTAGGTAGAGTTTTGGACTCAATTTATATATTTATAATTAATTTTAATTCTGGGACGAATCCAGGATTCGTCCCAGATTCTGGGACGAATCTAGTAATTCGTCCCAGATACTGGGACGAATTTAGGAATTCGTCCCAGAATCTGGGACGAATTACAAGATTCGTCCCAAAATCTGGGACGAATCCAAAATTCGTCCCAAAATTAAAAACTAATTATAAATACATAAATTGAGTCCAAAACCCTACCTAGAGATATCGGAATTACACAAAATCGGTTCCTACGTGTTCGTCTACTTCTTCTGAATTTATAAGTGCTCTCGAATATAAATTTAAATATTTTGATCCAATATTTTTTATATTGATTGTTAAATTAAATATGTAAATGTATACACGACTAATTAATCTTGAGTTTAATATGAGTCAAAGTTACAGATTGATGTTAGAGAGATAGTTCTTGGAATGATACAAAACTACTTCTATGTGTTTGTCTAGCTCTTCTGATTATTAAAATATTATCAAACATTATTGAGGCCAAATTAAATATATTTAATTTATTAACATAAATTTTTTAATACTAAACTTTTTAAAAAATTAAATTGGGATAAAAAAATCATTGGTTTCGATATATTAATTTAAATTTATATTGGAGAGCACTTATAAACTTAGGAGAAGTAGACGAATACGTAGGAACCGATTTCGTGTAATTCCGATATCTCTAGATAGGGTTTTGAACTCAATTTATGTATTTATAATTAATTTTTAATTCTGGGACGAATCCTGGATTCGTCCCAGATTCTGGGACGAATCGAGTAATTCATCCCAGATTCTGGGACGAATTTAGGAATTCGTCCCAGAATCTGGGACGAATTACAAGATTCGTCCCAAAATCTGGGACGAATCCAAAATTCGTCCCAAAATTAAAAATTAATTATAATACATAAATTGAGTCCAAAACCCTACCTAGAGATATCGGAATTACACAAAATTAGTTCTTACGTGTTCGTCTACTTCTCCTGAATTTATAAGTGCTCTCGAATATAAATTTAAATATTTTGATAGTTAAATTAAATATGTAAATGTATACACAGCTAATTAATCATGAATTTAATATGAGTCAGAGTTACAGATTGATGTTAGAGAGATAGTTTTTGGAATGATACAAAACTACTTCTATGTGTTTGTCTAGCTCTCCTGATTATTAAAATATTATCAAACATTATTGAGGCCAAATTAAATATATTTAATTTATTAACATAAATTTTTTAATACTAACTTTTTAAAAAATTAAATTCGGATAAAAAATTATTGGTTTCAATATATTAATTTAAATTTATATTTGAGAGCACTTATAAATTCAGGAGAAGTAGACGAACACGTAGGAACCGATTTCGTGTAATTCCGATATCTCTAGGTAGGGTTTTGAACTCAATTTATGTATTTATAATTAATTTTAATTCTGGGACGAATCTTGGATTCGTCCCAGATTCTGGGATGAATTTAGGAATTCGTCCCAGATTCTGCGACGAATTTATGATTCGTCCCTAATCTGGGATGAATAGTGAAATTCGTTATTAAATTAGGGATGAAATTTGGGACGAAAAAGATTCGTCCCAAAATAACTTTTTATAAAACATCCCATCCCATCCCCTCATTTGGCCTAAACCCTAGATCTGAAGTTCGGAGGGCGCGCGCATAGATTTGGAGCAGCGACACATACATTCTCTCCCTCTCTTTTCTTCTTTTCTCACCTTCTACACCTCCGGCGGCCGCCGGCAGCAGGGCGCGGGGCTCTGACTGCGTCGCCCTCGAGCTGCTGGCCGCTGGCGGGCGGCGGCAGCGCGTCTCGGGCTGGTGTCGCCGGCGTCGCCCTCGAGCCGCTGGCCGCTGGCGGCCGCCAGCAGCTGGCGGCGGGGCTCTGGTGGCACCGGAAGCAGGCTGCGGGTCGCCGGCAGAGGGGCTCTGGCGGCGCCGGCAGCGGGCCGCTATTTTGATGCATACCATTACTCGGGACATAGGCTAACATACAGTGAAAAAAGTGTTTTGGGTGATTCACTTCTTTGTTGATGACTAGTTTTTCACTTATTTTTTTTGGCTCATGTTCGATGAACAGATTAAAAGTGTGCTCATTCAGTTGTATGCCCGTTCAAAAGATGTTGTGCTTGATATTGCTTATGGAAAGGTTAGTAGCATCATTCTGGACAGTTGGTAGCTCTACTTTGGGCACTTGTGATATTGCTATCATTTTTCTTTAGTACCCACATGTAGTTGGTTTCATTCTATCAAGAATCTTTTCATTAGGTGCAAGGAGAGATTCTTAGAATTTTTAAAGAATACTAGTTATCATTTTTCTTGAGTAGCCACTTACATTTTATGAGAATCTTTATTCTTACAAGATTTACAGAATACCTTTTCTAGTTTTGTTTGTTTCAAACAGTAATCTCTGGTAACAATTCTTTTATAGGGTGGTGATTTGATTAAATGGGACGAGGCGAAAATTGGATATTACGTGAATTTTATATAATCCTGTTAAACGCTTGCAGATGTTTATTAATTTCACTTGCTAACTTATTTATATATATATTCTGTTCAGATAAAAGACTGACGAACCTGCTATAATGGAGATTCAGAACAGCAACAACGCCGGAAGAAGTTTGGTTTCCCTGCACGCCTTATTTGTGCTGATTTTCATGAGGTAATGATCGCTTTCATCTTTTTTTCATCATCATCATCCTCATCCTCATGACTGTATTGAAAGCTGAAGTGTTAGTTGTTTCATAATTATCTGAACTCTGAACTTGCCTAATATTAGTCAAATTATGTTTTCTTTGGCACCTAAAAGCAGCATTGTAGGATTAATGTCATGTTCGTTTAATGTAATTTGGTTTTCTCGTGAACTTGTGTGTGCATATAAAACATTAACAGCGTTTCATTCTCTTTCTTGCAGTTCATTACTTATTTACAAGCAAATAGCTTTTGAGCTTATTATTTTTCCATTTGGTTTTTGAATATTGCTATCTGATGTCAGAAATTGATTATTTAATATACCTTTCAGGAATATTACTCCAAGACAACCTAGCATAATTTTTTTCTTTCAATCTCAGGTTCCTTTAGATAAGTATTTGCAAGATGATGCTCCATTTGACATTTGCAGCTGCCAGGTGTGAGGTGACTCTTTTGATGCATGTAGAAAGCATCATGTGTTTCATCGTTAGAATTGATATTTACTCTCCATTTTCAAGATACCTGTATTTGTATTTGAATCAAATTATGCTATGTACAAATCACATGCTAGTCATAAGTGACTACGATGCTCCAATAAGTTGCTTATATGATATTTTTAATGATTTATGCAGTTTGCTTTACATTACTCATGGTCAACTGAGGTACGAGCCAGGCAAGCATTAGCAAATGTATCTGCCTTGCTTAGGCCTGGAGGAATATTTATAGGAACAATGCCTGATGCAAATGTAATTGTCAAAAGACTCAGGGAAGGTATTTACTTTCGATTGCCATATTTAAATTTGCTTGATGGCCTCTATTTCTTCAAGCTGTTGTTACCTTTGATGTTTCTGAAATGCAGTAGTTTACTCATTTCATTTTGATTTATTGCATCATTGGGTAACATTTCATCAAAATCAAATTGGGAGCATCTCACTGATACTTGAAACAAAGTTTCTTAGATCATTACGCATAAGGTTGCATGAATTCAGTTATTTGTATCTCTATTCAGTAAATCTTTGTTGAAATAGCATGTGTGATTCAGCTTATTTGGAAGTTTAGGAATTTATTTCATTTAGCTTCCTATATTTGATTATTTGTAATAACAAAACTTCAACATGAAGGTTTTGTAGATGATGTGACATTAAGGATTTTGATGGAATTATGCAATCTGCATGTAAAATAGAGTTTGGTCACTCATGTGTTTGTTAGAGATAATGTTTAGTTCCATTTTGTTATCATTTTTAATCATTTTTCTGAAATATATATGAACAAAACTGTAGTACTGATGCTGCTGCTTCACTATTGGCATTATGCTTTTATTTTCTTTAGTGTCTTTTATTTCCAAAAGCTGTGTTTTTCATCTCCTCATTTGCTACCCTACAGTTTCAGAGGAATATTTGATCATCAATTATTGCTTTTTTTGTTATGTATATCATTTGCTAGTCATAAAGCATATTTTATTATGTCAAACACATTTCCTGAATAACTCATTCTGTTATTTGTTTGTTTAGGTAGGAAAAGAAGAAAATAAAGGAAGCAAAATTGCCAATGGAAGAGGTTGATATCTTGATGTTCTTGTAGTTTTTTTCATGACTTTATAGATTTCTATGGATTAGATGTAATCACTTATCTTGTATTATATTTGGATGTTATCTGTATCGATATGAATATGACAGTATATTTCGTTTGGATGTTTTATATCTGCATGGATATTTAGATGATATGTTTCATTTGGAAGATATGTATCTATTGGTTGTGATCATTTATCATTTGGATGTTCTTGTTATTTGAATGTTTTATATTTATATGGATATAATGATGTATATTGATTTGTATTGTTTTATATCTATATGGTTCTATTGATTGTAGTTAAATTGATAATATTGATTGTATTGGAAAAAATTTGAATAATTTTTGATGAATTTTGCAAAGAAAAAATATCGTTCTCGACTTATCTTGATCTATGAGTTTTTGGGACGTTTTTTTGGATTCGTTCCTGATTCTGGGACGAATTTTTGGATTCGTCCCAGAATTTGGGACGAATCTAAAAACTCGTCCTTGAATCTGGGACGAATATGTGAATTCGTCCCAGATTTAGGGACGAATATTTGGATTCGTCCCAGATTTAGGGAAGAATCCTTAAATTCGTCCCTAAATCTGGGACGAATTCATGATTCGTCCCAGATTCAGGGACGAGTCAAGGAATTCGTCCCAAATTCAGGGACGAATTTATTGATTCGTCCCTGATTTTGGTACGAATTTATTGATTCGTCCCAAAATCAGGGACGAATTCATTGATTCGTCCCAGAATCTGAGATAAGAAATGATTTTTTACAAAATGAACCAAATTATATTTTTGGGACGAATTTGTATTCGTCCCAGAATCTGGGACGAAAAAATAGATTCGTCCCAGATTCTGGGACGAATTTGTTGATTCGTCCCAGATTCTGCAACGAACCAGGTTCGTCGCAAAGTTTAATTTTCATTTGGGATACAAATTTTGGGACGAATTTATTTTCGTTGCAATTTGGCAACGAATTTTGGGACGAATTTTGGGATAGAGTTTGGGACGAATTTTATTTTTGTTGCAATTTTGGCAACGAATTTGGGGACAAAAAATTAATTTCGTCGCCAAATTCAGGGACGAATCTTGATTTTTGTCCCAGAATTTGGCGACGGCAAATCTGCAACGAAAAAGTTTTTTGTCGCCAAATTCGTCCCTAAATTTTCTGGGACGAATTTTTTTTTAAAATTCGTCCCAAAATTCGTCCCCAAAATCTTGGTTTTTTTGTAGTGATACTAAACCATAGGAAGCCCTTAAGCCCCATAATTCGAGCTAACCCTAATTTCCTTGCCCTAGAATTCCTCTTGGCCGAAACCCTAAGGACCTAGTTCCATGGAAAAAATTCATATAACACACAATCAATATCCATTAGATCATAGAAGAACATATAAACATGCTTGAAGGGTTAAATTTTAAATCTAACCATAGGACATGGAGGATGGCCGAAACCCTCAAGGCTTTAGGGTGCCACAAACTTTCCCTAAGTCATAATCCATACTTTACATATCATAATAAAACATTAAGGAGCATGAATAAGAGTTTACATCATCCCTAAGCCCCCTTTTAAGCCTTGGCCGAAACCCCTTAACAAGCCCTAGCCCTAGTTTTCTTCACATGTAGTTCAAACAAATTCTTATATCATGAAATCAACTTGAAAAACCATTATACCACAGGTGAGGGAGTCTTACCTTGGGTTATCTTGGTTTGTAGACCTTAAAAAGAGAAGATGATGAAGACCTTGTTGTCTCTTGATCACCCTTAGCTCTTGTAGCCGTGTAGATAGCCCTTAGATCTTGAAGATTAATCCTTCTTGTGAAGTTTTTCCAAAGGGGAAACCCCCTTGTGGGTTTCGGCTAGATGGAGGAAGAAGGAGGGAGAGGAAAAGTCTTGGTGGAAGAGAAGAAGAAAACAACAACTTAAGTGCCAAGTTTTCGATTCCCTTCCTCATCCCTCTCATTTATACTCAATGAAGAGGGGCAAGTGAAGAGTCATGGTGTCTCTTCCCTTGACGACTCTTCATTTTCCCTAAGCCTTAACCAAAATCCACTTCATTCTCTACTAGCACTCCCTTGCTAGGTGAATTGGTTAGTACATGCATGGTGGTACCATAGGTCCAAGGTTCAATCCTTGGTGCATGCACTTGATTTTTACTTCATTTTATTTTTATTTTTCTTTTAATTTCGAAAATTCCCCTAAGACTCACCCATAATTATGCTAATATTCCTAATTAAAACCCATTTATATTTATATTAAATTCTACCTAAAATCCACTAATAACCATGGTACTAGAAAAGTCCATATAAGGCCCATTAGTACCTAGCTTCTCAATTTAAATAGGAAAAAATCATGGATAACTAGGCTAAAGGTCGTACTAATATTTCTAGGTTCCTCAAGACTATCTAGACATGATCAATATTTTTAAAGAAAATATTGAGAGAATTTTCCGGGTCGTTACACGGGCGCCCGTGGTGGCCATGGCGATCTTGCCATGCCCATGCTGCTGGGCACGGGGAACCATGGTGGGTGCGGCTAGCACTCTCATGGCAAGCTCGATGAGTCTGCCACACCCATGTCGTGGGGCACGGGTAGTCGTGGGAGGTGTGGCGGCTGGGCCACTCTCGTGCCACCGGGCATGGGTTCCGGTGGTAGGCCCCATAACTTCTCATCTTGATCTTCAACTCTGCTTTCTGCCCCAATCTGCATACTTGTCATCTAAAAATGCACGGGAGTAGTAACCAAGTATAAATAAACTAGAAACAAAGCAAAAGGTACAATCATGATAGCATGCATGTGTGCAAAGTAGGTCAACGTACGTAGAATGAAATTGTAATGAACAACTTTATGATTTTCACGCTTATCAGCATGTAGGTTGCATAAAAAGAGATATTAAAAATTTTAAACAAGATCTAAAAGATGAACAAAAGGATATCGATGCTGAGACACTGGTCGAGACTGGTCGAGTTATTATCATATGAGAAAGAGAAGAATTCAATTTTTTTATTTGATTTTGATACTGAATTAACTAATGAATTCATTAGGTATTTTTGGATGAATCATGTATCAAGGATGGCATATAATGTCTTTGATGATGTAATTGTATTTCATACATCATACCAACAAATATGTGCGATTTTTGCACCATTTGTAGGAGTTAATTATCACCATCAAACCATTGTGTTTGGTTGTGGCTTTCTAAGTGATGAGAAAACTGAGTATTTTGTTTAGTTGCTTAAGAAGTTCATAGAAGCTATGCCTAAAGGTCCAACAACTTGATCATCACTAATCAAGATCCAACTATGACGAAAGTCATTGCACAAGTTTTTCCTCAAACAGTGTGTCGATATTATTTATGACGCATACTCAATCAATTCCTAGATAAATTACCCCCTTTGCCTTTTCGCAACTACTATCAAAGCATAAAGAATATCACTATGAACTGCTCAACACCCGATGAATTTGAGGTGGCAAAAAGGCGATTCGCTCTCCCCCAGCTCCTCGCCAACCCGCCCATGACCAACACAGAGGAGGTAAATCACAGGGCCTACTAGACCGGATATTATGGCTAGTGAATGGGAAGGGCGAACATATTGACTTTGTTAGGTTTTGACCCCTAGATCTCAAGGTGGCAATACTCATGCACTAACCATTAGGCTGCGTTTGGTAGGGTGTAATCCACCCTGTAATGTAATCAAGATTACATTACAAGTTGGATTCCTTTGTTTGGAATAATTTTAAAATTGTAATGTAATGTAATCTCGATTACAAAAGAGGTTGATGATTTGTAATCTGGATTACAAAACAAAACCTCTGTAATCTGGATTACATTACAACTTGTAAAGTCGTCGGCCGGGCGGCGACGGTCATCGGTCGCCGGCCGGCGGCGGTCGCCGGCCGGCGGCGGTCGTCGGTCATTAATCTTGGTTACATTACAGGATGAATTACCCCTCACCAAACAAAGGAATCTAACTTGTAATGGTTATCAAAGATTACATATAACTCATTACCAAACATAACAATGTAATCAAGATTACATTACATTACAAACTTGATTAAATTACAGACCCGATTACATTACCCCCTACCAAACGTAGCCTTAGTTAATCCCGTGAGAACGTTACACCCGATGAATTTGATAAACATGGGAAGTGGTTATTAAGTGTTCTGACTTGGAGAAAAATAATTAGTTGTCGTTGATGTATGAATTACAACAAAGGTGGATCCCATTACATTTTAGCAATGTATTTTATACTAGAATGTAAAGTAGTCAAGAAGATTGACATGTATAGCTGGTACTATCAAAGTTTCATTTCATTTTATGCAACGGTTCATTCAGAAATTTGTGGTCTATATTTATCTTTATTGTTGCATGTTCTAATAACATGTCCTTTGAGTGATGAAGCCTGGTTTTCCAAATTCTTGGCGAGCGATTATTACAAATGGATTTGACACACTTGTTATAGTTGTATTTATATTGGTTGAGTTCAGAGATTATAGTATGTCTAATATATATGAAGCTATGATTTTGTGTTATGATTATGTTGTTGGTATTTGCAGGATTTTCTTGAAATGATGTTTTAGAATTTCACAAAAAATCATGGAATGGTGAGGTTATCATATCAGTACTTGAATCAGCATACTCCCTTTCCTATGATAGAAATATTTATTCCATTGATTTTTAGATGTTGCCATTGTTGTGGACTTTTTTTTAACTTCCCTTTTTTGGCATTAATATTGTTTGTTTTCAGCTGCTTCTTCTTTTATGATTTGATTACTTGAATGAAATATACAAGGGAGGAAAAGTAAATGGTTCATAAAGATATTCATAAACATATGATGGAGCTTCCTTTATAATTTTGTATTTTTTTTTTACTTTTATCTTATGTATTCTATGTCAGTAAATCAAGACAATTATAATAATCAATCAAGGTATGGTGGCTCTAGCTACTATAGTTTTGACGTCGTAGCAACTACTGGACATTCGCTACTGTAACATGAAACTGACGTTATAATAACTACTATCATGTAGCTGCTATATTATGAAATTGACGTTGTAACAATTATTATCGAGTAGCTGTTACAACATTAATCAAACAATATTACAAAGTCCTTCGGCGTAAGAATACATTTACACCAACTACTATTACAATATATTAAACACCAGGCGTAAGAATACATTTACACCAACTACTATTACAATATATTAAACACCAGCTTTAACACAAAATTACACCATATCATTGTTCCTCTGTCCATTGTTTATTTGTAAAAATTTTATGAGCTGACATGAAAGCTAAATTCTCTCATCCTAACTTGTGGAAAATCTATTGGTTTTTAGTACATTAAATTCTCGGCATGGTGCATAATAAAAAAAATGCACAATCTAATCTGAAAAAATAAAAAAAATTGGCCTGTTAATAATTAAATTGAAAACAAGAATATGTATACACATCTTTTAACATGAGTCATATACTTATGATTTTACTATGTTGAACTCAGGATTTTAGATACGTTAAAGTCTTTATTTATTACCGATCGTAGTCCTAGAAACCACTTATCGTAGTAAGATTCGTGCATTTTCTTTAAAAAGTCTACCTGCATATGAATGAAGTTTGTAAGCAATATACACTAAAAGTCGGTACTTATAGAATTCTTTAACATGGCAGCTACTTACAGAAATATAAAACTTAGAAGTGTACAATTCTAAGGATCCAAGAGAGTTATAATGCATATATTGTGTTTCTTGGAGGTCTATAATCAGTAGGTGCTAGTGATCATGCATCTTCATTATTTAATGGACAAAATATATATCTGATTCGCTTGTCAACATCAATTTTTTATGATAGACTAAATGCATGAGACCACATCGATTTAAACATTTCCTATGTAAATAGACAAACATTGTAAAATGTTATTTGTGGAAAATTAAAAGTAAAAAACTACTAGTTACTCTGTTAGTGTTATACTTACAATAAAATCAGCAATACAAAATATAGAAGACCAATATGATATGTTAGATGTTTTGACTTCCTCTGTAATGATTGTAAAATATGCATTTATATAATCGTCATTTGTGAGTACGGTCCAATCAAAGACAGACATAAAAGATCCATATTCAATAAAATTTCATTGGACCATATTATTTTTGTCCTAGCCCTACATAAACAAAAAAATTGAGTACTAGCATATTAGATTAGTAGGTTCTAGTCTACAACATATTAATTGGTCGAATTAATAGTAAGAATTATGTATGTACACTATTCTTAATTAATCCTAGTCAACCATTAATATACAAGAGTAATATTAATGTATTGAGACTGACATATTGGTCAATTGAGGGTTAATCTCACAAGTCATGGATAAATGATATCAAGTTGACACATGATATATATTAGTTAGCATGTACTAAATTGACCCGTCATGAGAAAGTTTCATAGATCGTTATATGAGTATCATAAACATTCTCATAGTAACTATTGGCATGAATAATCCTTAGACCTAAAATCACTACATTCCTTACATAAGGAATTGTATACTTTGTTATAGGCAAACGTCACTGTAACAAGGTAGACTATAAAGTTGATCACTGATTGCAATAAGTTATGCGGAGGGAGTGAGTGATGTAGATGAGATTTATCCCTTCCATATGACGGGAGTGATATCTGTGAGCCCTTTGATTAAGTAAGACTACTAAAATGCATAATCACGTTCAAATAAGTTAATATGAGATATTGACTCATTTGGTTAAGTGGATCTACTTGAAGATCAAGAAATACAAAGATTGATATGAGGATGACATGATTTATGCCTCATTGATCAATCTAGATATCAAGGATAGAAGAATCATGTTATACATATAAAAGACACAGAAGGTTAGGTTGGATCTCGACATTCTCGTCACTTGGATAGCAATGATGCATTGCTAGATGTCACTTATTGCATATCTATTAAATGATTTTAGAGACATTGTCAATGTTATGAGAGTCTATTAGGTCACACACAAAGAATATATTAATTTGGATATGGCTTATTTTAGTTTAACTAAAATATGATGGACCTTAAGATTATGAGGTTAAGTCTAATTCGAATTAAATTGATTGAGTTGGACTCAAATAAATCCAACCTTTAGATTATTAGATTAAGTCTAATCTAAATTAGACTCATTGAATTAAACTCAACCACTAAAGAGGATCAATGACCACTAATAGAGATTAATGAAGCATTAATAAAAAAGAGACCAAGAGGCAACAACCTTTTATATTTATTGGATGCGTACAAAAGGTTAATTTCACAACAAAGGATAAGGTGAATGAAGATAGTCTTCTTCTTCTTCTTCTCTTGGTCGAACCATCCAAGTTGCTAGCACAACAAAGGTGAAACTTCGACAAAAGAAAAGACAAAGGGAGAAAAGGGTCATTTAGGAGTAATTTTCAATGAAAAACAAATGACTGTTATAGAAGTACCCCATTTGCGTCATTCTTCACCATACCCGAAATTCGATATCTTAGGAGAATACTAGTGACCATATTTGAGAATTGAGATTTGGAAGCAAAGATGTTCAAATTCTCCAACATAGTAGTGCCCTTCACAATCAAAGATATTGCATTATTGCTTGGAATCCCAGATAGAGGCATGCATGTTGAGATGGATTCTAATGTTTCTTGTGGTTCGTTATTCAAATAATTTTTTGAAAGACAACAATTAGATCGATCTAAATTGAAAATTTATTGATGATATATTATCTATGAGTAGATTCAGATGTGGATGTTTTATTATTTTGTAAATTTTATATTTTGTATCTTTTTCTTCTGTTCTTTTTGCTTCTAGTACATATAGATTACCTTTAAGGATTATAGATATTGTCGATGATTTCGACAATTTAGAAAGTTATAATTGGGCAGAAGCAATATATAATTTTGTGGTTCCTCAACTGTCAATTTTTGGAGATACTTTTGCATGGAAGACGGTTATCCCTATCATCTCACTACCTTATTTGAAGGGATTTGTAGGTCTACATGCAGTAAGTTTTGATTAATTAATCAATTTATTACATAAATATGTAAATAGTATCTAATTATTGAATTATGATACAGGGATGGTTTCTTGAGCATTCCCCTATTCAAGTAGCAAGCAATATCGGTATACCGAGGATAAGTAAGTGGGTGTTAACTTATTCTCGTAGAAATAAAATTAATGTAAAATCAATTGGAATATCACCTATCCAGATAACCATATGTATATTTTAGTTATGTTATCCATGTTATATAGTTAAACTTTTTTAATTAATTATGTATTGTTATTGTTTTTGTAGATTATTGTCGATATTCTCCTTACCCCAGATGAAGTTCATTTACTTTGGACCCCTCTCCTTATTGAATATGAGTCTACACCATAACAGAATCAAACATTGGCTACGCAATCATATATAGACGCAGAGGAAGAAGCTGGATGCTCATACTACACTGAAAAACAAAAAGTAATCCAAAATCTTAACCTCGAGAATGAAAGATTGGTTAAAATTAATGAAGAATTAATTGCCATATTGAAAAGGGAAAGCTTTTCTTATTCAACTAGCCACCCTACAGAAAATCCTCAGTCTGAGCCTGAACTTGGTTCAACCAATGTGACAATGAACATGTTTTATCATCTGAAATCTTCCTGCGAATCTTCCCTAGTTCGTGTCCAGCTTCATTATCCAAAATCTTCCTGATCTGTCAACTGAACATGATTTTCCATCGACGGAACAAGAGTTTCCCTCTTACCTAATCTATTGAGCTGGTTGTCACGTCAACAATTAATGATCCGTCGTAGGATCCATTGATCAATTGACGAAACACTAACTTTCCTTTAATCCTCGGAACAACTTTCTTGCCTCTGTGATAACTCTGATCCGTCGATTGATCCTGATGATTAGTCGACGGAATAATACATTGGTCCATCGATGGAATAGCTTTATCCATTGACGGGACCACCTAATTACTGCAAAACAGTGTTAGCACAAAAATAGTATTTACCTGCAAAACAAAATTAGAATAGATATGAATATACATATGATAAACAAATAGGTCTGTCATGATCTCAGCTTAGAAACCTCCGTTGGATCATCGCCTAAGATTTTGTCTCAAATTAGAACATGGCCTCACTCACTCTCTCCATGAGCTTATAGGAGTGAACCCTTTGGACAATATTACTTGGAGTTTACTCCTCCAAGACCTACGGTTTACTCCCTCGGATTTTTTTTTACTTAGAATTCACTCCTCTAAGACTTCTTTGTAGAGGATCAGACGCCGGCTAGAGGGGGTGAATAGTTTGATTCCCCGAAGTCGTATTTCTTCTTACAAAGTTAGCACGCAAGCGGAAATGCAAACTAAATAATTAAGAGCAATGCTAACACAAAACCTTTACGTGGTTCAGAGATTGCTTAATCCTACTTCATGGCGTGTCCTTGAGGTGGTCGAACCCTTGATCATTTGGTAGATCAATCCCTGGTAATCTCCGATAATGCTTTCTCCTTCTCGGTGGAGAACAACCTCTCACAAATTTCTCTTCCTCTTTACAAGATGAAAGCTAGGGTTAGGAGGAAGAGAGTGGAATTGGAAGCGTGAGCACTTGAGCAATAGGGTTTTACACACAACACAGCTAACCCTTCTCAAGTCTCAAGCTCCTCTTTAAATAGAGGAGAGAGTTGTTAACAAAATAGCTCAGCCCCGACACTAGTCGACTGGCTCTAACCCTAGTCGACTGGTGCTTAGCCAACGGGTAGCCAAACGGCTATTTTCCAGTCGACTAGTGCTCAGACCAGTTGACTGCTACATTATATTCAATCCAACAGAAAGATCAGTCGACTGCCATCTAGGCCAATCGACTGATGTCGCCATTCTCACCTCACAGAAAGATCAGTCGACCGGTGTCTCTACCAATCGACTGCTCCTTTTACACACTTACTTTCATCCTCTCCGGAGTCGCCCTCTGAAACCCTCTTCCTTTGGCTCTCGTTCCTCGGATGCATACGAGCCCACGGCTTGTCTCCATGTCATCCTTCGTGTATGCCTTGAAGTCCGCTTCCCTTGGCTCCACTCTGTTGCTCCTTGTCCAGTGATCCCTCGGATACACCATCCTTCACCGACTCAAGGGCCCGAGCACTCAGGATGAGATCTCCCATGTGTATTCCACCAAGTTCTGCATGACTTAAACACACATTAAACTAATATGAAATTCTAACTTAAAATTATTGACACACACCTTTAAACCAATGATCTATCCGATCAAACTTGGGTCGATTGTGTTGGGATCTCCCGGCGACATAAACACAAAAACGCAGCGGAAACAAGATCCCTCGAGCGATCCATGAAAAAAAAACTCGTACAAAGCCGATTTACAACTACTTATCTCATAGATATACCTTTGATGCGTGCCCTTTCGGATATCCCACTCGTCCAAGGTACGCCGGATCTCTTGCACGTTCAAGTGCTCGTGCATCTATGCGTATTCACACGGACACGATATCTCAACTTTGGAAAGAACTACCTTAGTTGTGATAGCAACTTGAGGTAGTTCGCTGAAGCACCAAGAACCCCAAAGGGTTTCGGCCAAGACGGAGAAGAGAAGGAAGAGAGGAAAGGAAAGATGACCCACCTCATCCAAATGACAAGTACCTCTTTTATACTCATCCCATGAATATGAAGAGGTTTTATCCCTTTAGCTTCTCTTCATTAAAGTCAATAAAGAGCGCATCTTCTCATGTGACTCTTCAACTTCTCTTCATTCAATGAAGAGAGACTTTTCCTTTTCCTTCATTAAACACTTTAATGAATTAATATCTCATAAGTTCTCGACCAAGGCTCCCAAGCTCCCGACCAGGGCTCCTGACCAAGTCTCCCAAAGCATTGTGTCCTTAGTGTGTGACCCAACAGGTTCTCGTAACGTTGGCAATGCCCCTAAACCGCTTTAGACACATAAGCAATGAGCGGCATCTAGCAATGCATCATTGCTACCCAAGTAACAAGAAAAGTCGAGATCCGACTTAACCTCCGTGACTATGATAATGTATGACCTTGTCCTTCTATCTTCGATATCTAGATTGACCAATGAGGCATAGACCGTGTCATCCTCAATCAATCTTTGTGTTTCTTGATCCCCGAGTAGACTCACTCAAATCAAATGAGCTCAATATCTCATATTGACTCATTTGAGCATGACCATGCGTTTTAGTAGTCATACTCGATCAAGGGGCCCACAGATATCACTCCTATCATATGGGAGGGATAGATCTCATCTACATCACTCACATCCCTCCGCATAATTCATTACATACCCAGTGATCGCCTTTATAATCCACCCTGTTACGGGTGACATTTGACAATACCAAAGTACGTAACTCCTTATGTAGGGAACCGTAGTGACTTCAGGTCTAAGGACTATTCATACTAATAGTCACATGAGAAAGTTTATGACACTCATATGACAATCTATGCAAATTTCTCTTGGCGGGTCAATTCAGTACACATTCTCTAATGTATACCCATGTGTCAACTTGATATCACATATACATGACTTGTAAGTTCAAGTCATTAATTGACCTACATGCTAGTCTCCATGCATTAATATTGTCCTTGAATATTAATGCTTGACTAGGAATAGTTTAGTGTAGTGTTCTCTACATCATCTCACTATCGATTCAACCAATCGATATGATGTAGATAAGAACCTACTACCCAAAGACATTATTATACTTAGTTATTTGGCACAAGTATAAAGTTAGTATAATAACCAAATATGTCTTTATTAATAATAGAATATGATACAAAAAGTCCTTAGTCAATCATCACATAATTGGCTCTAGGGCTCCTACTAACAGATTGCACCAACATTCTCATCACCTAAGGTTCACTCCCAAAGGATTTTCTCCTTGCTTGGAGTTCACTCCTCCAAATCTTCTCATCACCTAAGGTTCACTCCCCTACAGTTTTTTCATTTACTTAGAGTTCACTCCCCTAAGACTTTTCATCACCTAAGGGTCACTCCCTTAGGATATTTTTGTCTTTGCTTAGAGTTCACTCCTTTAAAACTTTTCACTTTTATTACTCATCTGGTCAACCTTGACCTAACTGAAGTTCATTAACCATATTGTCAAACAAACATCAAAACCATTGAGGTCGATTACACCAACAAGTTATGCTACTCATTTACCTTTAGATGCCATTAAAAGAATGATGAAGACAATGAGGGTCAGATGTTTGGGGCAAAAGTAATGAATTAGAAGCGATAATGAGGAGGCTCCCTCTGTGACACACTCAATTTTATAGGAAAACAAGGACATTATTGCATCTGGGGGGGGGGGGGGGGATAAAAGGTGTATCACACTCCCATAGTTACCCTTCTGACAAAGTCATATTTTGCTTGTGCTCACAAGCCATGGTTTATAATAGGTTTGAGTAGTCATTCTATGGACGTGGCAGGCCACAACCCTTGTAGATTTAATTGACACATACCCTTACTATAGATTTAACCGCATTGTAGCAACTTTGAGTTTGTAGCGGCTACAACATTAAGGTTGTATTATAGCAGCTACAGTATGTGTTGTAGCAACTACGGTTCCATAGCTACTATAACATGAAATCTGAGTTGTAGTAGTTATAAACCCGTAGCTGCTACAACATTGTTTTGATTAATTACATTTCACCAACTCCTCCTGTTGCATTTAATGGCTATAACTCTGGAAATGAGATTTCAACTCTCTAAAATAAATGTCACCAACTCCTCCCTTAAATTATACCTTTCGAGTTAATGAAATTATAGGGGATTGTGTGGTCGACAAGAGGAGGTGAATTACCCCTGAAAAATAAAAATAATTTTTTATCTTGCTAACAAAGATAGACGTTAGTTATCACAAGTAAATAACATAAACAAAATAGCTAAGCAAAAAAAAGAGACACAGACGAGTTACTTGGTTATAATTTGAGTGGTTGCTAATCCAAGACAAATATAGCACAATCTCCAGAATACTCCTTGTGGGCGGAGAAACCTCTTACATAATGACAAACTCAGAGGAAAGACAAAACTAATAGAAATTTCGTTTATAGTTCGAATTGAGTGAAAGTAACTGAATTCTGGGATCTATTTATAGCCTTAGTGAAAGTCTATACGGTTGCTGACGTGACCCTATATAGGCGCCCGAGTGCATATGAGCGCTTAACACATGGCTCCAAGCTTATCCTCGTCACAACGACCGTGAACGACTACTTTTAGATGAAGTTTAGACTCATGGGCGCCTGAGTCAATTAGGGCGCCCGGGAACACGGGCGCTCGAGTCAATGAGGGCACCCCCATTCATGGGCGCTTGAGTTGACTTGGTCAACATTTTGTTAACCAGTCTTCCGGCGGGTCTTCTTGGATGATCTCGGGCCTTCCAGAATGATCTCACCCGAACCCTCCTCCGGCCTTCTCCTCAAGCGTGCTTCCTCCAGACTTCTCGTCCCTCGGATGTCACACGGGTCCTTCTCGCTCACTAGTGTACTCTTCCGCAGTCCTCTGCGTCCCTCGAATGCACCGAGCCCGTTGGCTACCTTCTCATGTCATCCTTCTCGACCGCTGCATCTTCCGCTCGACTTTCTGTGCTCCTAAGCTCCTACACACTTAGACACAGGGATAGGATACCTACATGACCTAACTTGATTCGGTTGACCACATCAAAACTCACCCGGGGTACTTACAGAAATCACACAATTACAAAGATGGCGTCTTCATTATCCTAAACCCAAAACCATTCCATTTCAAATAAGGCTTCTCCTTTGACAGCCAAGAAAATATGACTTTTCCTGGTCCCATGATATGAATCGACATCTTCCTTTTCTTTAGGGTCTTGGGAAGACCATTCACCCTCCCTATCTTCTAAATCAGTAGAAAACTCACGGCAAAAGCGGGATCAAGTGGTGACCCAGTTGAAGGGAGCCCTTTAAATATTGGTAGAGACTAAGGCAGCTGTGAAAGCTGCCATTGATCTGCTAGAAAGCATGGATTGCTATAGGGGTTCACGTTAGAAGTTCATAGGCTTGAGAAGAATCAATTTGTAGCTCTTCCTTTTATTGTGTTGATGTTCCTTTTGTTTTGTTGGTGTCTTATAACAACTATGTTTCTTATTTTGTCCATATTATAGAATTAGAATCTTTTACTTTTAATGTTGAATGGTGGGTTGATCTATCTCAACCTTGTACAGATACGTTATAACAACTATGATTCAATAATTATTATAATATAAGTTTAACGTTGTAGCAGTTATTGTTCAGTAATTGCTACAACGAGTTAGTCTAGTGAGTTTCATGTTATAGTAGTTATTGTCAAGTAGCTTCTACAACATGAATCAAGTGATATTACAAATATTACTAGTTACTATTTTCAACTAGTCGACAGTAGCTACTACAACAAGATAATCGGAAGTAGCTGCTACGTGGCTACTACATGTAGCATCTACAATCGTTTTCACATTGTAGCAGCTACTCTCGATTAGCTACTACAACATGTAGTAGCTAGCCTAGTGGCTACAACCTGTAGTAGGTATTGTAACTTTCACGTTGTAGCAACTATTGTCGAGTAACTATTATAATGTGTAACAATTACTATCATTTTCATGTTGTAGTAGTTATTGTCCAATAGCTGCTATAATATGGATATACTTTCGATTTCATGTTGTAGTTATACTCAATAAAGTTAAGTATATTGAACAAGAATTCTAGAATAAAAAAAAGATAACAAGACCTCTAAACACGACAACTTGAAATAGTAGTTTAGTACATTGCCCAATCAATATGTTTAACATGCTCGAATGTTTAAGTCGGAAGAGAATCTAACATGACCTATAAATACAACAACTTGAATAGCATATCTAATTTTCGTCATTAATTTGTAGAGAATTTAACTGTTGTTTTAACTTCTCCAATACATCTTTTAATTTAGTTAATTTTTCAATTTTCAATAGTTTCATTCACTTTAAGTTTGAACTTGATATTGAATTCGAAGTTGTACATAGATTTTCTTTTCCTCTCGTTGTAATGGGACTAGGTGCATAATTTTTAGCCAAGTGTGATTTAAAAGCTCTTTTGCCTTCTCTTTACTCTTGAACAAAAGTCAATAACTTGATTAGATGTTTATATCCAGGTGTCATAAACACTTGGTTGATGTCCAACAAAGATAACATATGTTTCCCTTGACTTAAAATTAAAAACAATAGATAGAATCTTGTATAAATAATATATTTGAATTAAAGAGATTACAACTTAAAATGAAATGACTTACTATTGAATAAAATGTAAGAAATGATATTTTGCAAATTTTTTGTAGTGAATTCGAAACACAGTAGTTTCATTCTGTTAGATCTACAAGTATTACTATAAGGCTTCTTTTCTCCTATTTGAAGAGAAATGTACCTACTTAACAAAACTAAACTCTAAAATGAGAAAAATTTGTGAGAACATGCCTCGAGTGTCGGGAGCAGAGGGCACCGATGAGAGCGAGTGAAAAGTTTGTTCGTGACCCTAGCACAGCTACTGTTGAGCAATTAGTACTACAATTGTAGCAGCTACTTGTATATAATAACTACTACACGTTATAGTAGCTACTATACAAGTAAATGCTATAACGTACAAGTCCTATTACACAGTAGTTGCTACACATTGTATATCTATTGTACAGTAGGACTTGTGCGTTGTAACATCTATCGTGGCCCTAAACCCATTAAAAATTCACAAGGTGAAATAATGTTTTGCAAGTTTTCTTCAATGAACCCCAAACATAGCAATTTCATTTTGTTAGATCTATAAGCATTGTTATAAGGCTTCTTTTCGCCTATTTGAAGAGAAATACACCTTTTTAACAAAACTCTAAAATGAGAAATATTGGTCAGAACTTGTCTTGAGCATCGAGAGCAGAGGGTCCCAATGGGAGTGACAACGTCGACTTCATTTGCGACAGCAATTTAGGGCGCTTCTACCTCGTTCGAGATGAAGCTTATGGCGGCTTTGCTTTACTTGCGACATATGAAAAGAAGGGGCATTGTCTGCAGGATCGAGAGCAACAGAAGACGACAATGAAGAAATGAACGAGTGTCTGAGCTAGGGAGCGACTACAAGAGGGAAATTAGATTTGAGAAAGTGTTTTGAAGGTTTTAAGCGACGAGCAGGAGGAGAGAAAAAAAATTGAGCTGACGATGCCACATCAACACGTCACTCACGGTCACACACGAGATGATGGATGGGGTATAATTTCGGAGAAAATGATCTATATATTTAGTTTGTTTAGGCATGAAGAGGCTAAGGAAATCTGTTGAGTTTTTTTTTCCCTTGGCGTGTGTAACAAGGAGGGTTGAGTTTACGTAGTAAAAATAGGATAAGAAGTATCAGACGATGACACTTTCATAGTCCACGAATGATAAATCGATGATTCATGATAAAGTTAATATTAATATGTTCATTCTTTCCATGCGCTAGTTATAGCATCCGGGCTAGTAGTCCTTATCTCCTCCATATTGACCCTGGGACAGGTTGACGGGGGCACTGAACGCGAACGATTCACCTTTATGCCACCACAAATGATAAATCGATTCATCATAAATTAGACAGAGACAGAGACAGAGACTCTTTTCCTCCTCTCGACCATTCAAATTTTCTTCCTTGACATGCAGCCTCCTTCCGATCACCACACTGTGTCACCTATCGACGACCTCAACTTCGGTCATGAGCTCATCTATAATTGAGAAATTAGGTCCATCAATCAAGATTTTGTTTCTGTGCTATTAATATTATACATAATTTCTCGTTCAATCCATTTGAATGTTATTTTCCGTGCTCAATTATTGTCCTTCCTTTTCAAGGTAACAAAAATAAAATGATTGATTGAATTTTTTTAATAATGATACAGATTTTTTTTTTACTAATTTCCCCATTAGTTTTTTTAAACATTTTTTCCCACAATTATAGAATGGACTAATTCATATTAGGTAGACAAAATACATTTTAATTTGAAAGGAGAATAATATCATAAGAGGGTATGCTGCTCCCGAGTTATGGTGTAGTGGAATGACGATTATTTATCATCTTAAGTATTTATAGTTTGATCCCAAATTATGACGTATTTTATAAGAATTTTTTTCCAAATGAGGCGTCAACCCTAGGACGTTGAGCTCCCGGACCGTCCGTTGCAAATACTTTCCGATTTATCCTAATGACTAGTGGAAAACTTCCATGAAACCGAATCGATCATCTGAAGTTCGACGTTGCCCAACCTCCTTAATCATAAGGGACTGTGTTTGTTTTAAACCACCTACAATGAAATTGACATTTAAATTAGAACAAAAGTTGATAATTTTCATCTCATCATCGACCCTCTCACTATATATAGATAGGTAAATCACGAAGAATATTTTATTCTAGCTGCATGAGAGAAATCAGACACTCAATAAGATATTTTATACCTATTAAAAATTGATATATATAAATAGATAAGTTACAGGAGATATTTTATTCTAGTTGTACGAAAGAAATTAGACACTCAATAAAATATTTCGTACCTATTAAAAATTGATCATAAAATTTATTAAAATAATCATCTATATACATACTAACTGTATCATGAGAGAAAAAAAAAATAATCACTCAAACACTATGAACAAGAAGCTAATTGGATTTTTTTTATTTTTTTATTTTTTATTTTTTATTTTTGCTTTCTTACCCACTTCAGTCATCTAACATGTATAGATCGACAAAATCCATTTGTTCTTTTATATAAATATTTGGGGTTTATTAATAGTGTCTTGCCCGAGGATCACTATATTGGTCATGTTACCAGCAGATGCTTTCAAACATAGACCCTTATGATATTATTTTCATTTATAATTAAAATGAAATTTATCTGCCTAAGAGCATCCACAATGAAATATTTAGAGAGAATATTTTTTTAAATATCCTCCTCTCAAATATTCCCAATTAAAAGGAAATATTTTATATTTGAGAGATATTAGAAATCATCGATCAGATACAATCATGTGTATGGTGATTTCTATTTAAAAAATTTTAAAAAGAAAGATTTCTATTTAAACCTCTATTATTATAAAGAAAGATTTTTAATCATTTTGTTTTCTTTTGTTAACTTTCCTTTCACGAGCGAAACTTGAAAAGGAAGTATAATAATTGAGCACTGAAAATAACAATAAAATCGAGAGAACTTATGCAGAATATTAATTACTAGCAGAAAACGAAATTATCATGGATTCGTGGTGGTGCTACAAATTATCATAGATTCATAGTAGTCCTCGTGATTTATCTTCTCCATGTTGACTCTGGGACGGATTGACGGGGGCGCTAGAGACGAGCGAATCATCTTTTGTGATCATGATGGTGCTACAGATGCATTATTTTATCATACAATAGCAATGTATGTATCTCGAGGAACACTGTATTCAGTGGTGGATATACCTTAGAGCATCTCTAATTGATAATCAAAACAGCATATTTAGTATAAGAGTAATGATTGGGACAGTGAATTTGGGACAGTGAATGACGTGCAATTAATGTGTACACGTCCGATCGCCGATCGGACACCACCGATGGCCTCTGATTATCGTCCTGAATCAAACTATACCTTCGGAGGACGGTGAACTCGTCAGGATCGCCGGCAACGGTGAACCTATCGAAATCGACGGTCAGTGATACGAGATCGCAATTGCGGCGATCCCCGACGGGTTCACCGTGCCCCCCAGGGTATAGTTTGGTTCGGGGCGGCGGCCGAAGGCCGCCGGTAGTGTCCGATCGACGATCGGACGTGTACACAATAATTGTCACGTCATTCATTGTCCCATTCACTGTCCCAAATTCATTGTCCCTATCATTACTCTTAGTATAAAATTTGATATGTGTAAATAACTAAATATAAAAAATTTGATATAATTTCATAAATTATATCACTAATTTCATTTATTAAATATCATGTGATCGATTGAAAGAGCTTTATCGCGAAAATAGAAACTGTCCTAATCGATCAGGTGATCGATTAGGGATGCTTTTAATCAATTGGATAATCGATTAAGGTTATTTTATATATGAAGAGCACAATAAGGTACTTAATCGATCAGGTGATCAGTTCTGTCACGTGAACATATGTCTGCTTAATCGATCAGTCAATCGATTAAAAGGGCCTAATCGATTGAGTGATTGATTGGGAAAAGCAGAAAAATAGTCGTTGCAAAATTTGAACGACGGGATTTGATCGATTTGCGTGGGAATCGATTGGGCAATGGATCAATCAACCCTAATCGGCGCAATATAAAGGGTTTTCGTTGCAAATTGAACACAACTCTTCTCCTTCCTTCTTCGCATATTCTCATGTGTTCTTGGAGTGAAGTGTTGCTGCATTTCCAAACATCAACGGGAGATTTCTAGCTAGAAAAAAAGCAAGATAAGCAAGAAACTATTGTTGTAAATCTTATAAGATTTCATTTTGTATTTGTTCATATCTTATGGTGTTTTCTTGTGAGCTTGTACAAGACTTCTCCGCCTCCAAGAAGGAGACTTTCATAGTGAATATGAGAGTAAGGAGGAGTGGACCTTTGGATTAATAATCTCAAGGAAGTGAATACCAAGTAAAGTTTAAAGTGTTAGCATTCCTCAAGTCCTTAGAGCGAGACCGCCCTTCTTTAGACTAATCGTCGAGAGTGCAAAGCTAGAGAAAGAAAAAGAAGTTGAAGAGAAACCTTAATTTCAAGAAATCATCAAGGGGATTCAACTTCAAAAATAAAATTTGGCTATAATACTCGGGCACCTCCGCCATTCAGAATGACAAGTTTTGATCTTTGGAAGTCAAAGATCGAAAATTTCTTTATGATGGATATAGAGCAATGGTTTGCTCTAATAAAGAGTTTTGAAGCTCCGATAAATAACAAAGGGAATCTCCTCAAGAAAGATAAATGGACTAAGGAGAAAATCAAAAGATACAAGGCCAATGATAAAGTAACTAAGTTATTGGTTAATCTATTGTCGAGTACCATCTGAACAAGATTGATACCAAGGAGCTATGGAGCAAATTGGCGAAACTTCATAAAGCTCCATATTCAACGGAACACAACAACAAAGGCAAAGAGGAAAACTCTTTATTTGATGTACAAGAGGAGTCAGAGGTTAAAAAGTGCTCTATATCAGAAGAGGAAATTCAAGAAGTATCCACCCCAAGAGTTGTAGAGGAGCATAGATCATTGGTAATGGAACAAGAAGAAGCATCATCATCCAATGTCAATGAATAAGAGTCAAGTGTCACCTCTACAAGCAAAGGTATAAAAATTTTAAGTTGTAAAAATAAAGATCATATCATTTACTTTGAGTGTAGGGAAAATGGGCACTGCAAAAGTAAGTACCTCAAATTGATCAAAAAGAAGGTTCAAGTGGCATCCAAGGTAAAAGAAAAATCAAATGAGGCCAAAACATTAAAGTGTAAAGGCAAGGAGCATAGCTTTATATGCAATCAAAAGGGGCACTACCAAAATCAATCCCTAAAAGGGAGGCATCAAAGATCAACAATGGAAGTTCTAGTCAAGGGGAGCTTCCAAGAATAAAATCAAGGACCATTAATTAATGGTATTTATTCACATCATGATAAAAAGAATGCTAGAAATAATTTTTATGACATTAATGTTATTTATCATAAAAAAGGAGGTATGATAATTCTAGGGAGCATTATAATGTTTTTTGTGCTAGGACTACCATACGTAAGGTTAGGGAATAATTTAGGACATTCAATGGTAGACCTACAAAATGCAAGGTCAAAAAGAAGAATATCCAAGGAAATCATAAAAATTAAATATTGAGGAAATAATGATTGAAAATCAAGTTTTGAGGTCAAAGCTTGATAAATTAAAAAAAGTCTCTTAAAAGAATTAAAAATTTATTTAAAGGATCAAAAGAGCAAAACCTAAATTTAAAAAAACAACGATCATTCAAGGGCAACAAAGGTTTGGAGTACAAACCTAAATCCAAATAGGATGGGTCCTCGTATCATAGAGTTCCAGTTGATTATAGAACTAAATCTAGGACTAGAGTCAAGTCAAGGTCGCAAGTAAAGTCATCTCTAGAGTTGACCAAGATGAAACTAACATGACTAAGGCTTCTGAGAAGCCTAGGAAAGTCATTAGGTGAGTATCAAGGAAGGTTATCCATAATGAATACCTAGAATACTCAAGGAGCACCAATAGATTTTGGATTCCCAAGAGTGTATTTGCCACACCTTAGATGAGTTTAGAGAGTGTCAACTCTAAATTGGAAGGGTAGTTAACCAAATCTTGATAAAGTTGGTACTTTGAGATATTTTCAAGGTATTGTGATCTTTAAAAATGAAAAGAAATTGATATTTACTCTTGAAGAGTACTATTATGCAAAATTAAATTTTTGGAAGATTTGAGCTTAATCAAATTGGCACAAGTGGCTAGAACTCAAAGAAATGTCAAGTTGAGATTTTGGCATTCTTTTTAGGAAAATGAGGGTAAACTAGGTTTATTAGTAGCTTAACGATTAGTTAATGATACTTAAATAGAGAATATAGGTATGTTCTTTTATACTAAAATGTCATGATTTATATATCTTATCATATGCCATGACATTATATTTTATCATTTATATTTATGTATGAAACATAGCATATGTCATGTCATACATATATCATATAGTCACAATGGTTTTTCTTTTTGAAAATGTTTATATGATGTATGTCATGGTCATTATCATGTATTATTTAAATCTATTGAAATTAAGGATATTGATATTTTTTGACATCCTAGGTTGTATGCTCAAGGTTTCAAATGTCTAGTTAGAAATGTATAAACCCTAGTTTAGGGAGAACCTATTTTTACATTTCACAAAGACTATAAGTTGACTTATATATGTATTGAGATATATTAGATACAAGTGGGATATTAGGTAGATGAACAAAACTCAAGATGTTGATTTAGTGCATCTATTTGAATTTTAGGTTAATCAAAATAAGAAATTATGTGAACTCCAATACTTGGGAAAGCAAATATGTAAGTCATGTGTATTTAGCCCAAAGAATATGGTTGAAAATTGATCGAAAGTTGGGCAAAGCAACCATAGACTTGGTTTAGAAGAGTTAGGGTTGGGTGATCGATTGAGAATTATTTTTCATGAAACAGAAATGCCCTTAATCAATTAGGTAATTGATTAAGGAGAAACCCAATCGATCAGGTGATCAATTGGGAAAGCTTTGTTACAAAAATAGATGATGTCCAAATCGATCAGGTGATCAATTAGGGATGTTTTTAATCGATTGGGTAATTGATTAAGGACGAATAGCATAGTAAGATGCTTAATATATCAGGTGAACGATTAAGACATTTCTATCGCTAGAACAGATGTCTACTTAACCAATCATCCATTCGATTAAGAAGACTTAATTAATTGAGTGATCGATTGGGAAAAGCATAAAAATAGCCATTGCAAAGTTTGGACGGCTGGATTTGATCAATTTGCGTGGGAATCGATTGGGTAATAGTTCAAGAAATCCTAATCGACGTGATATAAAGTGTTTTCATTGTAGATTGAGCACAACTATTCTCCTTTCTTCTTCGCTTGTTCTTGTGCGTTCTTGGAGTGAAGTGTTGCTGCATTTCCAAGCATCAAGGGGCGATTCCAAGCTAGAAGAAAGCAAGATAAATTAGAAATTATTGTTGTAAATCTTATAAGATTTTATTTTGTATTTGTTTGTATCTTGTGGTATTTTCTTATAAGCTTGTACAAGATCACTTCTCTGTCTCTAAAAAGGAGACTTTCATAGTGGATATGAGAGTAAGGAGGAATGCACCCTTGGATTGGTCATCTCAAGGAGGTGGATACCAAGTAAAATTATGAGTATTAGCATTGCTAAGTCTTTCGCCACGATAATCTTCGTAGAGCAAAAGAGAAACTATTTACCCTCTCCTTTTAGCTCTCGACGTGTCCTAATACCCCTATATTGGTCATATTCCTTTATTTCGTGTAAGATGATAAAACATTGCGATCATACTTTTCAAGTGAATTTGAATTGGGTATAATGATAATAAACTATTTTAACTCATGTTTATAACAGGAGGTATTCTTAATTAGACTCGCTACTATAATTTTTTAATCTGTGATAGCCCAGGGCATAACCCTGATTTAAAGCTGTCTAGGACGGACCATCAACTATTATTGATATAAAAAATTAATTAATTTAAAATTACTAATAAAATAAAAAGGTATATGTGAATATTAATTTTTCAAAAACATAACAAAAATATTTAATTTTTCAAAAGCATAACACAAAAATATTTAATATTCAATACATTCAAAAAATATTGAAAAAAATATTATTAAAAATATCCTCTTCAATTCTTCCTATAATCAAACTCGTTAATTATTATATTATTATCAATATTTTCAATCAACAACAATTTAATATAGATGATTATAAAATATATTAAAAACTCTTTTCCATCTCGTTATATATAAATAATTGTTTTAATAAGTTTCATAACTAAAAACTCATTACGATGTTGTAGAGAGAGAGAAAAATTAAAACAAGATGAATCAATCTGTTAATTAAATAAATATATTAAATTTAGTTTATACGTAAATGATATACTTATAATATATAAACTCTAACAAATGAGAAAAAATTACATATCAAGCAAATTGTATATTCCTATTTATTTGTTTCAATTAATCTTTAACATAATTCAGATATAGTTGATAAATTTTAAAATCTTTTATGTTCAATAACATCAATCTTATAGTGATCAAATTTCATTCTCAAGTGTTGCAAATCTTGTGCATCTAAATCAAAAAGATAGAATTTCTCAGTAAGTCGATAGATATGATCAACATTAAGAAGCTTAAAGTTTTCTTTAGGTTCTAAAGCACAACTAAGCTTAAGAATTTTAACTGCCTCATTCTTGAATCAACAATTAAGCTCTTCAACTTGAAAATATATTACATCAGTAAATATATCAAAGTGATAGTGGTGTTCAACCATGATTGAGTCATTTTGTTGACAAGAATAACCTGTAGCAGATTTATAACGAGTTTCCATGTGAAGTATCTCAATATCATACTTGGCATAAACTTCTTTCACATAACTAAGTAGAATAACAAATCCTTCTTCTCTCAAAGTATGAAGTAAAATTTTAATAGTTGAAACATAGTCCATTACATTTAAAATATCTAGAGATTGTAATGACAAAGTAGATTTGCTATCTTCATTATGTTTTGCATCAAGTGTAATATGAATATGAAATCAAAAACTTCATCATAATCAACAAACCCCTAGTTTTACCATGGATGGAGTTAGAGGACCCATCATCCACCATGTTTTCTAACATAGTAATCATAGAGCTATACATATCAATCATATTTCAAATCGAGTCAAAATTAGAACTCCAACAAGTCTTTTCATACCGTAGTAAATTTCCAATTTGATTACATTCTCTACCGGCATCATGTTCACCAATAGCTACCATATGTGTAACTTCAACTCTTTGAGCAGAAAGTAACTCAGCATAGCATTTAGGAGATGCGTTAAAGGGATTACAAATGAAATTAAATTTTGAAAAGAATAACCAAATGAATATCTATGTTTCAGCAGCGGTAGTTAATGCTAGTTGAAGTTGATGAG
The DNA here is from genome assembly GCA_024364735.1 of Boesenbergia rotunda. NCBI lineage: Eukaryota > Viridiplantae > Streptophyta > Magnoliopsida > Zingiberales > Zingiberaceae > Boesenbergia > Boesenbergia rotunda. Next base: position 24,097 of record JAGFNQ010009191.1, on the reverse strand, counting down.
CGAAACAATGTGCACATGAACAATCTTTCGAGAAAAGAGCCCGTAATTAATTCCAAGAGCTACGCATATTGCTAGCACCATCATATTATTGTACTCGCATATTGTAGATATGCAAGTCTTAACGATCAAGAGTATCAAATATTTCTTTCTTAAGTGTTTAGTAGTTGTATCAGTTACATGTATAATAGTAAAAAATCATTCTTGTAAAAAATCATCAATATCCACAAATCTTAATACGATAGTCATCTGCTCCTTGTTAGATGTATCTCTTGCTTCATCAACTAAAATGTATAATTTTGCATCCCTAATTTCTTTACGAATCTTAATTCTTACTTGATTGGCAAGAATATTCAAGATAAATTTCTGAATATCTAGTGAAGTATATTTTGCATTTTTTTTTTGAGCTTTCTCTAAGATGATGTCCTCACTCATTCATTTTTTTCATAAATTTTGTCATCTCAATAAAATTTTCATGATTATTAGATGGAGATTCATCATGCCCTCTAAATATGCATGCTTGTCAAGTGAGTCATCGAATGCTTTCAATATTTGCTATAAGCTGTAATCTATTCTTCTGTTTCTCTTCCGAAGAATATGTATTCATCACTTTATCAATATGTCAAGGTTTCATCAAATTATCAAGATATTCTATAACATTATAATGTAGCAAAGTATTGCATCCTATATGCATCAAAAATGGTCATTTATCTCCATCATTAACTCGCTTCAAATATTTGAATTCCTCCGTCGTAAATGTAAGATTGTGAAGATGCTTTTGTTTAACCAATGATTTTGAAATCGTCGATTTTGACCAATTTGGTCGATGGATACTCATTCTTAATAGGTTGATATGACCACATCTTAATATAAGTTCATCTCATTTCATCCGTTTGATTAATAAGATATTTCCATAACATAATACGTAATGTTGGGTTAAGTTCAAGAGAATTGACATCAACATTAATTATAAAAAATTTGTTAGAGTGTTGATTATTTAAATTTGATATGTCAATATTGGATGAAAATACCTTTGATTTATCAATGTCTACTCTTTTGCTTTTTAAAAATGAGTTAATCAATCTAGGATTAGTCTGGGTCAAAACCTGATAAAGTAATCAAAGTAAAATTAACTAACTACTGAATTAATCAAAGTAAAATTCATTAACCTATTCATTACCGATCTAGGATTAGTCTGGGTCAAAACCTGATAAAGTCAGTGTGTCTGTCCTCCCCACGCACTAGCCACAGTATCCGGGCTAATAGCTCTCGTGAATTATCTTCTTCGTATTAATCTTGGGACGAATTAACAAAAATGCTAAGGGCGAGCGAACATGGGGTTAGGATAGCTACGAATGACCAGCCGAAGGCTGATGTTGGTGTTTCAGTGACAATGGTCACGACCAAGTGACAACAATAGGATAGAGTCAACGTTGCTTGCAGTAGCTGGAATAGCAACGGCAAACCCACCCTGGCCCAAGTGGGTTCGTATTGTTCTCCAACGTCAAAATCAGAAAAGCTTGCAATTTGCAATGTAGTTTTCTCGAGCAATCACAAAATTTTGATGGAATAGAGTTACAATATCCTGATGTTTGTGATCATAATTCGTTGACTATCATACTTAGCATTTGATAGAATGAAACCGCCGTTGCAGTTCGAAATTACCAGCCAAGCCAACCTCAACCAATAAAAATAATAACAAAATAACAAAATTTGAAAATAAAATAATTAATAAAAGTTTTTTTTTATAAAATAAGGTTATATGTTTAGAATTTTGTATATAAAGTTTTAGATATTTTCAGGCCAACGTACGAATGGCCAATGGGCATCCTCTTTCTCAAAAATATATCTGTCCCGCCTGTCCTGTTCTCCGGTAACAATCGACGAGTCGTTCGATCGCTGATTAGATACCACCGATAAATTTTGAGTGTCGTATCGAATCAAATAATATCCTAGAAGAACGATGAATCAGTCGGAATGGCTACAATTGTAATCTCGTCGGATTCGACGGTGAATTCGACAAAATCGCAATTGCGGCGATCCCGACTGGTTCGTCATATCCCTAGGGTATAATTTTGTTCAGTGCAATGGCCGGAGACCGTTGATGATATCTGATCGATGATCGAACGACTCGTTAGTCATCGTCAAAAAGCAAGGCAGATAGAACAAAGGTTTTTTTTTTTTTGGGACAGAGGATCTGCCCTCACCAATGGCAGTGCTCCCTACTCAGTTGCCCAGTACGAGAGAAGATCGTGCCTTGCCTTGCAGGCCAGCTGAGGCCCTACAACACTAAGGCTACGTTTGGTAGGGTGTAATCCACCCTGTAATGTAATCGAGATTACATTACAAGTTGGATTCCTTTGTTTGGAATCACTTTAAGATTGTAATGTAATGTAATCTCGATTACAAAAGAGGTTGATAAGTTGTAATCTGGATTACAAACCAAAACCTCCGTAATCTGGATTACATTACAGCTTGGAAAGTCGTCGGTCGGGCGGCGACAGTCGTCGGTCGGGTGGTGACAGTCGTTGGTCGCCGGCCGGCCGCCGGCGACCACCGCCGGCCGCCGACGACCACCGCCGGCCGGCCGCCGGCGACCACCGCCGGCAACCAACGACGACCGGCCGCCGGCGACCACCGCCGGCCGGCCGCCGGCGACCGCCGCCGGCAGGCGGCGGTCTCCGGCGTTCCCCGGCTGGTCAATGGTCACCGGCCGCCCGACGACGGTCGTCAATCTTGATTACATTACAGGATGGATTGCCCTTCACCAAACAAAAGAATCCAACTTGTAATGGTTATCAAAGATTACATACAACTCATTACCAAACATAACAATGTAATCAAGATTACATTACATTACATTACAAACTTGATTACATTACAGATCGAATTACATTACCCCCTATCAAACGTAATCTAAGCCCAATGCGAGTTCCCAAGGCCCAATGCAACGCACAAATTTGAATAACAATATCAAAATTTATTAAACTAAATTCAAACAAACACGGAATCAATTGGCAAAAAATCGGAACGATCTGTAGGAAATATTAATTTAAAAATTCAAGTACTACACGTTAAATATGCAGGGATATTCTGAGCATCGTCTGTATCCATCTGCCCGCCACAGATGTTTCAGACGTCTCGGAATATTTTTTATTTTTTTTCACTTTGGTTTGAGGAAGAATGTTTTATTTTTATTTTTTTAAAAAAATAATTTTTTTTAAAATTTTAAATTCTAAATGCATATTATAATATATAAAAAAATTTATCTTAAATAATATAATCTAATAAAAATTAAATTTAGAAAAAAAATATTAATATAAATTCATTATAAACACTTAAATTTTAAAATTTTAAATCTTAAATACATATAATATATCTCATAAAAATTTAAAATTTTTTATCTGAAACATTATAATCCAAGAAGAAATTCTGAACTAAGAGAAAATCTTATTAGCTTAAATTCATTATAATCAAATCCTTAAATCCTAAAATTTTAAACCCTAAATGTATATAATATATCCTAAAAAAATAAATAAATAATAATAAAAAATCTCCATATGAACTAAGGTATCCAAAAATAAAAAAATTATAATTGAGGCATCTGGATATATTTCAAATGCCTCAGATGTGTAGAATCAATGCTCAGGATAACTTTTTCACTATTTTTATATACGAGCAATGATAGAGAACGTGAAATTTTAGCGTGAAACTCAATGTGAATGACGTGGCACTTTTTATATACATGTCCGATTGTCGCTCGGACAGTGACGGCGGCCTCCGGCCGCCACCCCGAACAAAACTATAACCTGGGGGGACGGGTGAACCCGTCAAGGATCGGTGCAATTGGGTTTCATGTTAGATTCACGTTAAATTTTTCATGTTCCCAATCATTTTCCTTTTATATACACACACTACCGATTATACACACGGTTTATTTAAAATTTTAATTTTAGAATTTTTAAAATATAATTTTAATTATCTTTTGAAATTTGATAAATTATTTTCTAAAATTTTAATTTTGTATAAAGATTTAAATTTTTATTTTAGATTTATAATTAAAATTTTATCTTTTAATTTATATTTTTAAAACTTATAATTATATTTTTTTTGAATATGTAAAATTTGAAAGATAAGAAGTTAGACTTAGCCAAATCAATTAAAAGTAAATTAGTATATATATATATATATATATATATATATATATATATATATATATATATATATATATATATATATAATCCTAAGAATTTTACAGTGTAAACTTTGTGAAAACCTCACATAATTTTTAGTTTTGAAAATTTTTCATGTACACTATAATTCAAAGTCTAAACTTTAAAAATAAAATATTAAATAACATAATCACAAGTTATAAAAAATAAAAAATTTTAAAAAACCTAAAAAAGCAAGTTAGGTACGGTTGAGTCCAAGACTCCTCAACATTATACTAATATTGTATACATACACACCCGACCCACAGTGTGCATCTGTGCAGGGGCGAATTTACATGGGGATCCGGGAGGACCACGACCCTCCCAAATTTTTAATAATATTATTTTTATATAGAAATTTTTATTTTTTTAGTATAGCAATTTTTATTTTCTTAGTATATATAATTTGACTCATTTACAAATCTATATTTGTAGTGGATTTAATGGTAAGTCTAATTTTTATTTTAGCATACATCTAGGGTTCAATCCCTTGGATGATTAAATTTAAAAAAAATATTTTTTTTTATTTTTCAAATTTTAACTCAATATACATTATCTTTGAAAGATCAGAGAATATATTATTATAATAATTATTTTCTTGATTATTATTATAATAATTATTTACGTTAATCCCCTCGAACTTATAATCCTAGATCCGCCACTGTGTCTGTCATGGGCGTCCGAGTGGGACGAGGCGCCTTGACCATCCGTGCACCCTGCCACACTCCGATCACCGATGCCCATGATGGGCACACACCATGGCTGCTAATGCTATCGACATCGTGTATACACACACACATGGGTTTTGTATATATATATATATAATTTTTCTCTGTGTGGTTCAGACTTTCCTCTTTGGTAATATTGAGTTATAGTGGATTTAAGTTAATAAGATTTTTAACTCTAGAATTTAGTTTTTCCTCTAAGCTTACAGTGTTCAAGATAAAAAAAAATTTAGATGTTTGCGGAGTATATTATAAGATAAAGAAATTATTTATTAAAAAATAAAAAAAGTTCCAGGCGCTTGGATTGTTGTGGTGCGCAACATCGTGCGACATTCATTCCACTGCAAAGCTACTTTGTATATATATGTGTGTGTCGTGGACCTTCTATCGCGAACGCGTGCGTGCCTTTGATCTAGGTGTCTGGATTCATTCCAAGCGTATTTTCTACCATCGATGCGCCCGCGCCTCTAATTTAGGCGCCTGGATTCATTCCCGGTGTATTTGTTTATTTTTTAAATATATTATATATTTAGAGTTTAAAATTTAAGATTTATAGGTTAGGTTATAGTGGGTTTAAATAAGGGAGTAAAAAATGCATCCGATCTAATGATTTAACACGAGTCGACCCAAAAAAATCAAGTCCGGGTTGGAGGGTTTTTAGTTGAAAAGTTTTTAGTCAGGTTCGGGTCGACCAGAATTTTAGATTTAGTAGTTTTTTTAGGATTAAATCAAATTTTATTTTAAAAATTAAAATATTTTTATGTATATTAATATTAATGTTAGTATGGTAATGATGGAGTTTTGAAATAAAAATAGAGAATTATTGGGAAAATAGCCAAAAAAAAATCATTTTGAATCAGTTTTTTGAGGTTATTCGGGTCAATTTCAGGTTGGTCAATTCGAATTTAGTAGTTTTGGGTTAAATTTGAGTTGGGTCAAGTTGGGAATTAAGAAAAAAAATCTAATTTGACCTGAACCCGACCAACCTGAATTGACACTCTTAAGTTTAAGCTAATAAGATTTTTGTTTTAGGATTCAGACTTCTCACTTGGATTAGTATCTAAGATAAAAAAAAATTAGATACTCACGAGATATATTATATATATTTAGGATTTATAATTTTAAAATTTAAGGGTTAATACAATTTATTTTCTAGATTCAAAATTTTTCTTGGGTTATACATTTTAGATGAAAATGTTTAGATGATCATGAGATATATTATATATATTTAAGTTAAATTTAAGGAAATATTAATTTAAAAAATATTTAAAAAATGGGGATCAAGGTGCTTGGATTTGGGTTTGGATCCAGGCAACACATGTGCGTGCGCCTAAAGTAAAAACCCTATATATCAAAATCACTATATATTATAATTTTTACATATTTATATACTACGATATATTTTATATACTTATATATTATAATTTAGATTGATTCTGTATTGACAGCCGTGTATAACTTAATACTTATATACTTTGTCCTATAAATTATAATTTTATATACTTCGTCCTATAAGTATACTTATATATACTTATAAATAGTTAGTCTTAGTTAAGTAAATAACTTTTAGTATAGTTTGGAAAATTAAAAATGATAATGAATAACAATACTAAATCTCATGCCAAACTGTTGTATATATAACTATATAAAACTATAATATATAGTATATTGTCATTTTGTACATTAATATGATAATTTTTAAATGTAATAAAATGAACATTTAATGTTTGCATTTACCACATCATGCATAGAAGTGTTGAATTGATAAAAATTGTAAAAATTCTAAAAGAAATGCCAACTTGATACTCTGGTGCATTCGGAGCTCCTATCAATCAATTTCCTCTAGTATTTGGATGAAAATAAAAACTTATTTATCATCAACTTATGTTGACTGTAAAGTAGAAAAGACGGAGAACAAAATCCTGTTGAAATTTGAGGAGAAATGATATTTATATTGTTCAATTGATACAATAAAATAATACAAATCTTCCAATTTGAAGAAGAAATCGAGAAGTGGCCTGATTCCAGATCAAAAGTAACAATCACGCCAGATCACAGTTTATTCAACTAAATTCAGATAAAAAGAGAATAAATCGGCAAAAAATATGAAGGATTTATGTATGAGATTGCGAGAAGCAGAGAAGGCTCAGAAGAATTCATTGGTACATTTCGATCATAGAGGGATTTTGGATTATCCTTTCAGGAAATCCCTTAACCATCATATGCATCATCGCCTTTGCTTCATCACACATCGATTCAAACTAACAGGTCTGATTTAGACAAGAACAAAGTAAAGAGATGCAGAGGACTCACGGATCGAGGGCAGCAACACCCGCCGGCGACGACGTAAAACCAGGAAGACGGAAGACGGAAGACGTGTGGTGACGCAGCAGTAGGCTGTATTTATAGGAAAAAGTTAGGGTTTAGCTTTCATAAACTCATGTGTATATTTGCATAAAGATCCTTGTCGTTTCATTATTCGCCCACCGGGATTATGATGTAGCGGGAGATCGATTAGTTGTCATCTCAGACATTAGCGGTTTGATCTCCAGCTACAACGTATTTCGTAGGAATTTTTTTTCGAATGGAGCGTAAATCCTAAGATGTTAAACTTCTGAATCGTCCGTCATGAGCGCTTCTCAATTTACCCTGACGATCAGTAAAAAATTTTCATGAGACCGAATCGATTGTTCAAGGTTCAACATTATCCAATCTTATAAATCATTCCTGTCGTTTCATTATTTGATAAATTAATGTGTACATTTTCAAACTGTTCGCTAAATGATAAATGATTTTTTAAATTGTGAATTTCATTTTAATAAATTAAATATATTGTTTTTCAAAATAAAATTTGGATTATATATAAATTTAATTATTAATTGTAATTGGAAATTTGAAATTTAAAAAAAAACCTTGGTAATATGGGTTTTCTCAGTTCAGTCCACATCGAATTTAACCCTCAATCTCAATCTCGGATGGATGGTTAGGTAGTGTTTGGTTTGCCCCCGTGGGCTGAATCGGATGATAAGGTGCTTGGTCGATTTCGTCGAGATCACAGGTTCGAGGGTCACCAGTTACGTACGGGGATAAAATCCTGGTCTGCTGGCATTAATTCCCTCGACCCCAGGCGCCTCATCACACCAGTGATAATCGTGGTTTGCCTCCCTCTGGAAATCTATGGGGCCGGGACCAAGGGGTCGCTAAGGTGACAGTTCCAGCTTTTTCGTTAGGTAGTGTTTGTTTTACCCATTTTTTGTTTTCATTTTCTTATTTTTTAGAAATTAGTGTTTGTTTTGTATTTTCTATTATTATTTTTTGAAAAATGAGATGTCATTTTCTAAGAAAATAAAAATATTATTTTACGAGGAAAATGGAAAATGCAGCTGGCTAATTAGAAAACGAGAAAACACGGCTATAGTAACGTCGCACGCCCTAACCTTGATTTTCTTTCCATATGCGTGATTTTCATTCCTCACGCCCTAACGTCGCAGTCGTGCATTTCTCCCCTATTCGCCGCTTCATACTTGTGATGCCCTCTTCGCCGCTTCGTGCTAGTGGTCGTGCCCTTTCTCACCCTCTTCGTCGCTTCCTGCTCGCACCCTATCGCCATCTATTTGTTGCTTCATGCCCGTGCCCTATCTCTTGCCCTCTTCGCCGCCCTAGCCTCCTCGTGCATCTCTCACCCTGTTCGTGTGTTTCGCCACCACTCGCCTCTTCGAGCCCTCCAATTGTCTTTGAGAGAAAATCTTTGACGTAAGTTTCTTTTCATTACATTTGTTTTCTTTTTGTTCTTCTGTTTGCTACATATCTGGCCAATGCCTTTCATATGACTTATTTGAGAGGCTAAGAACTAGTTTATATTCTTGTAATGAACTTGGAAATGTTATCTTAGATGCTTTATTCTACACTTACATTCACTAATGGTAGTAATATAAACTCAGTTTTACAGTGATATAAGTATAGTTAGCATATTAAGTAGGATCAACACATTAGTTGACATGATTAAAAATGAATAACATTTTTATTCTTAAAATGGTTAGGATTATATTATAATCGACTCATTGTTGAATTCCTGTATTTAACCAGCTTCTCTTTATATTTGTTATTTTTGTTGTAACCATAGATTTTCTTTATCTAATCGGTTTCTCTTTCTGTAATCTCTAAAAATTGTTTAGTGCCAAATTAATATGTTGTTTTTACCAACATTAATTTAGATTTAAGTTTTAGTATCTAAAAATTCTTATGCTATTTTTAACATTGACAATTTTTTAGAGAATAAATTATGGGAGGGCATAATCCTAATATCGAAATGGAGAAGTATGAGTGGTCAAAGGCTAATGTTGGCATATTTGTCGAAATCATTTATGAAAAAGTGAAGCAAAATAAGTTATAAATATCTACCTTTACTAATACGGTTTGGGACGAGAGTAACAAAGAATTATATCTAGCTACAAAATGGAATTATGGTGTAGAGAGGCTTAAAGGTAAATGGAATCATCCACGCACTAGATAATGACTTTTTGTTGCATTGCTTACACATACTGATGTCACGATGGATCCAAACACCGGTAAAGTGAATGTTCTAGAGGAAGTGTGGGCAGAATTTTATCTGGTAAATTTTTTTATCCATACAAATATATATTTTTATGGTATGCTTGTGTATAATAAAATGCTAATATTTGTAATCAATGGTACAAAAAAATAACAAGGAGTATAAGTCAATAAGAAATGAAGGTTGTGATCCTTTCCATATTCTTAGTAAAGTTTTCGGTGAGACAACTACAACAAGTAATATGCATGGGACTTCTACTCAATTATCTCCCACATCTGCTGAAGAGAGAGAGCTTGAAGATGCATTCATTAATAGAGATGTTAACTCATATGTGAAAGTCGTCGTTAATGAGAATGAGGATGTTGGAGGGGAACCTATTCATTGGCGACGTCGCAGTACAGAATCATCTAATAATTATCGACGTAAAGATCCTAAACTTTCAAAAAATGAAAAATATGAGGCTTGTATGGACAAGTGGAGTAATACCTTGCAACAGCTGAGTGAAGAATCTACTGCTAGGAAAAAATACCTGGATTTGAGGGCTGCTAAGTTGGAGCATGAACAAGATATTGTTGGGGCAATCTATGGTCCGGAGTGACCATGTGTTTTGATGTTTGGGCAAAGGGTTTAAGTTAGGATCACCCTTGTATTTGATATGTGTATTTGAGTGTATAGGTTTGCAGGATACACATTGACTCAGTTGGACGACTTCGGGTATGGTGAAGGATGGCATGGAGGTAAGTCGTGGGCTTGTGTGCGCATCCGAGGGACCATGGACAAAGCAGGGATGATGAGCCAAGGGAAGCGGGCTTCGAGGCGTACGTGAAGGATGGCATGGAGGCAAACTGAGGGCTTGTGTACGCATCTGAGGGACGAGGGCCAAAGTAGAAGAGGGCTTGAAGGCAACAAGTCGAGGCTGCTGGAGCAGAGACGATGAGCTGAGGGACGCGGACTTCGAGGCATGCGTGAAGGATGACATGGAGGCAAGTCAGGGGCTTGTGTGCGCATCTGAGGGACGGGAGCCGAAGACAAAGAGGGTGCGAAGGCAACAGATCGAGGCTGTTAGTGAAGAGTCAGCTGAGTCGTGAGGGTACGAGTGATAAGTGAAATGTACTTAGGAAATCCTAGGGTTCGAATGCTGAAAGAAGTGTACTCGGGAAAGGAAAACCTTAGGTGTGGAAGTGGACCAGTCGACTGGTGTTTGGGCAATCGACTGGTATATGCCACAGAAAGATCAGTCGACTGCTAATGGGGCAGTCGACTGGTGGTGGCTGGAAATTCGAACGTTAGGCTTGCAACGGTCGAAATTAGGTGGGACTAGTCGACTGGTAATGGACCAGTCGACTGGTAATGAACCAGTCGACTGGTAGCGAATTTCTCAGCCTTGAGCACTATTTAAAGGGGCTCGATTTTGGCTAAAAGTTCTTGACGAAATGAGTTTGGTTAGAGCTCATTAGTAGTCTTTATGCTCAGAAAGTGTTGTCCAGATTGTGGCAAGGTTTCTCCACCCACAAGGAGCTACACAAGCTAGCCGGAGGTCTTTCGGGGAGTTATCCACCGACGGATCGGGATCGTCACCTTACGGACAGCCGTGGAGTGGGAGCATCATCTCCGAACCACGTAAAGGTGACGTGTTAGCATTTATTTGATTTTGTTATTATTGTTTCTGCTTGCGCACGCTAACGTTGTAGGTAGAAAATCAAACAAAAGCTATTCACCCCCTCTAGCTTAACGGTAAGATCCTAACAGATATATCTTGCTCTTCTGGAACTAGCGTGTTTAGTGATCCTTACTCTATAGACATGTACATGCAAATTTTAAATCAGATGGATAATTTATCTACCTAAGTGTACACAAAAGCTACAGAAGCTTTCCTTTAAACCTAGTCTACGAGAAATTTTCTTGAAAATTCCATCAAATAGGAGGGTTGAATGGTCGGGTTGCCTCAATCTTGAGCACGTGTCGGGTTATATGTTGACAAGTTTATGGGGATTACTTTTATTACCTAGTTGAAGACTATTTAATTAATAGTGTTTGCTTGATTTTGTCGCTTGAATGTTTAAGACATGTTTGATATTTTAAAATTTAATGTTGAAGACTATGTTTAAGACATGTTTGATATTTTGAAATCTATGTGTTGATTTTAATATCGATTTGTGAATTGTTTATTGGTTTGAGATAAATTTATAATTAATTTTATGTTTGTGTGTGTTGATTTTAATATTATTTTATCGCAGATCATGTCAAGCTCTAATAAAGAATATGATGAATTAGGCCTAGATATCAATTTGCTTATAGTTTTGATCGGATGTCGTGTCAGACTTCATCTCTTACTATAAGCAATTTCTTGGATATATTGATCGGATGCCGTGTCAGACTTCATCTCTTACTGGGACAATGTATATTCAAGAAATACTTAATAAGCACCCCCAAGTTTGCTTTAACAATTTTGTAAGTCAAAACATGTGTTTGTGAATTTTTGTAGGACATTAAAGGAGATGAATCTATTACAAGATGGAAAGAAAGTTCCAATTAAAGAAGGTATCGCTATGTTCTTACTAATCATCGGGCACAACACACGGCATCGAATATGTGCAGATCAATTTCAACATTCATTATACACTTATAGCAAGTGGTTCAAGCGAGTTTTACGAGCTGTTTGTATATTGGGCATATATATAATTCAACCATATGAACACAATGACGTCCATCCTCATATATTGAACAATCCAAAGTAGTTTCCATATTTTAAAGTGCGTATTGTATCCTAATGTGTCAAGTTACATTAACAATATATCCTTACAAAGACATTGTGTAATTTTAGAATTATCTTGGAGCTATTGATGGGACTCACGTATCGACATGGGCACCAACATCAATTCAGACCTCTTTTCGTGATAGAAAGGTTATTGTTACACAAAATGTGATGCTTGCATGCGACTCCGATATGACTTTTACATTTGTGTATACGGGCTGGGAGGGGACAGTAAATGATTCAAGGGTGTTCATAGACACATTGACAAGGGATGAAAATAATTTTCCTAAACCTTACGGTGGTAAGTAATAGAAAAACTCTATATGTATATTCATTTATGTTGGTGTTTTATATTATTAATATCGAAATACTATCATAGATCAATTTTATCTGGTTGATTCTTATTACCCAAATATGTCGGAGTTTATCACTCCGTATCAAGGTCGACGCTATCACTTGAGAGATTATCGGTGCCAAGGCAGACCAAGAGGGAAGGAAGAATTATTCAATTATAGGCATAGCACGTGTCATAATATTATAGAGTGAAGCATTAGGGTGCTCAAAGTAAGGTTTCGAATTTTAAAAGATATATCAAACTATCCAATTACTAGGCAAAGATTAATTTTAGTTGCACGTTGTGCGGTGCATAATTTTATACGTCGGCATTATGCAATGGATACTTTGTTTATAGAATACTCTTCTGATGATATGCTCATGTCTGGAGTTGAAAATGATTTTGGTAATCAAGAGTCAATTCCAAGTGATCCAAGCCAAATAGCTCAGATAGGACACATATGTGATGAAATTGCAAGTCATATGTAGAATGATTATATAGAGCATCATCCATAATTAGCTGATGTCTGGTTTCAGCCTTTTGTGACTCTTGATTTTGTTATAAATGACTATTATGATTGGCTGTTTCTGTTTTTAAATTTTGGTTGCCTTTGGATATAAGTTGTGGGATGATTTATTTGAATATTACAAGCCTTTTTCTGTAATATATGCTTATGACACTTTTTTCTGCCATACTAGTTTTCTTCTTCAAGTTTGACAATTTAAATAACCATAATTGAGAGTTCAAAGTATATCAAAAGTAGGTTCCTTCATAAATTTTTGTGTATCTTATGCTCAACCATGATACCTTTTGCTTATAACTATGATTCTTGATTACCTTAGAATCTAAAAAAAATTGATTAAGAAATATAGACTTTTTCTTCTATCATTGCTACTAATTTTTACTTTTGTTCTAGTAGAGGAACTATCATTTGTTCTTTATGTTTGTGTCTGCAACGATCCTTCTCTAGCTTGTATGTCTTTATCTTCTATTGGGTTAATCTTATAAAGATCATGGATGTGCACGAATGCAATATTTGGGTAGCTATTGCAAAATCATTTGTTTCAGAGAAAAGTGAGTCCATATAGCCGTGGGTGCTTCCAAAATGTCAAGGAAGATCTCTTCTCTGAGATTCCCAAGTCCATAAATAATTTCAGAGCAAAGGTGAAAAAGGATTCAATTACATTCACCTCATCGCATTTTATGGGATGAGTCATCAATCCAAATATACCAAAGGCAAGCTATGATCTCAAGATTGATGCAAAAAGACTTAGTGTGGCTGCAAAGGAACTTGAAGACATATAAAGTCAGTTTGAGATTAGAACATCAACAAGATGTGATCTCCAACCACTGCACCTAAGTTGGACAGATGACAAAGGCCACTGGGATTTAGAATGTTTATAAATATTTATTGGTAATTCATTTCTCTTATTGGGAATTTTATGGCTTATTTATGGTATTAATATATGCCTTAAATTGTTTTAATGAAAATGCTCTTTTGCTCTCAGAGTTATGGTGTCAAGGAAGGACATCTCAAATGAATTTTTAACTATTATAAACTTGGAAGAGAGATTCATTTTTTCTAAAAAGAAATTTTGATTAAAAGAAAATATTTAAAAAAGTTTTGATTAAAAAAATTATTTCTAAAAGGAAGAATAATACTACACCAATTTTTATTTTAAAAAACTAATTTATTTATAATTTTCTATATTAATATATCAAATGTATTTTCTAGTTTTAGTTTCTAAAAAATAGAATCATAGTATATCATACCAAATGTATTTTATATTTTTTAAAAACTAGAAAAAAAGAAATATAGAAATAAAAAATAAAAAATAGAAAAAAAATTTCAAACCCTTAGGGAGCGTTTGATTTGTTCCATTTTCTATTTTTATTTTTCAGAAAATCATATTTTTATATTTTCTGGAAAATGACTTTATTTCATTCTCTAGTTTTCCAGAAAACGCTATATTTTTTTCTGAAAAACAAGACTGGAAAATACAAACCAAATATATTTTTTAGAAAATCATATTTTCTACCGAAAATAAAAATGAAAAACAAGCATACCAAATGCCGCCATATTTTCTCGTTTTCTAGAAAATGACTTTATTTTCTTATTTTTTTAGAAAATGACTTTATTTTCTGGAAAATAAGTCTGGAAATACATTTTCTGGAAAACCACATTTTCTATGGAAAATGAAAAATAAGCATGTCAAACGTAGCCTTAGTTTTTCAATCTCGGGTTGGAAGCATGGTTCACTAAAACGGTAGTGATAATCATCATGGTTTCTTCCGTTCCAGTTTCAATATTATTTCCATTTGTGTTTTTTTTTAAATATAGAGGTGTCTCAGGGGGCGTTTGGTTCAAATTTATTAATCGGAATGGTAATGGGATTCATTGAGGGGTCAATGGGAATGAGAATCATGATTTCATTGGTAGTGTTTGGTTCAAATCCTGGAATGAAAATTATTGTCATTGATGATGTTTGGTTCAGTTTAACTTTAGTAATGAGAATCCATAAAAATGTAGAGAGAGAAAGTAATATAGAAAATATAGAGAAAAAGTAAAAAAATAAAGATAAATAAATTATAATAAGAGGGGTAGAGAGAGAAAGTGATATTGAAATTATATAGAGAGAAAACGAGATGAGAGGGTAGAGAGAGAAAGGGATATAGAAAATATAGAGAGAGAAAGTGATATATGAAATATACAGAAAAAATTATAAATAATGATAAATAAATTATGATAAGAGAGGTAGAAAGAGAAAGTGATTAACAAAATATACAGAGAGAGAATGAGATGAGAAAGATAGAGAGAGAAAGTGATATAGCAAATATTGAGAGAAAAAGTGATATAGAAAATATAGAGAAAAAGTGATATAGAAAATATATATAGAGAGAAAATGAGATGAGAGAGGTAGAGAGAGAGTGATATAGAAAATGTAGAGAGAGAAAGTAATATAGAAAATATAGAGAAAAAGTAAAAAATAAAGATAGATAAATTATAATAAGAGGGGTAGAGAGAGAAAGTGATATTGAAATTATATAGAGAGAAAGTGAGATGAGAAGGTAGAGAGAGAAAGTGATATAGCAAATGTAGAGAGAGAAAGTGATATATGAAATATACAAAAAAATTGATAAATTATGATAAGAGAGGTAGAGAGAGAAAGTGATTAACAAAATATATAGAGAGAGAATGAGATGAGAAAGATAGAGAGAGAAAGTGATATAGAGAATGTAGAGAGAGAAAGTGATATAGAAAATATAGAGAAAAAGTGATATAGAAAATATAAAAAAAGTGAAAAATTAAGATAGATAAATTATAATATGAGAGGTAGAGAGAGAAAGTAATATTGAAAATAAATAAAGAGAAAATGAGATCAGAAAGGTAGAGAGAGAAAATAATAGAAAATTGTAGAAAGAGAAAAGAATAAATACGTAAAGAGAAATTTTAAAATGTAGAGAGAGAAAGTAAAATGAGATAATATAAAATGAAATAGTAAAATGAAATATAAAAAATAAAAAAGGAGTGTTTTGGATATATGAAAAGGAAGGAATGATTGAGAAATTTGATTGATGAGGGGGGAGTAGGGAATGAAAATGAGGGAATGATTCCCTTATTTTTATTCCCATTGACACTTACCAAACAGTGTTAATGGGAATGATTACCATCTATTCCTATTCCCTAGTCCCTATTACCCCAAACCAAACGCCCCCTCAGTTTATTTTTTTTTAGTTTTCTTTTTAAAAATCAATATTTTCGCTTAGAAAGTCTAAATACATATAATATACCTCATTAGCATATATTTTTTTTATCTTGAACACTATAATCCAAAAGGATAACTAAATTCGAAAAATTTTATTAATTTAAATCCACTGTAATCCAACTCCTAAATCCTAAAATTTTAAACGTTATATACCTATATTATCAAAAATGATATGCTTAGTGAAAAATCTCAAGGGGAACTCAGTGAATGACTTGACACTTTGCATGTAGCAATCCTCGACGGATTCACTATGCCCCAGGGTATAGTTTGATTCAGGGCGGCGGTCGGAGGTCGCCGATGGTGTCCGAGCAATAATTGGACATGTGCATGTAAAATGCCACATCATTCACTGGGCGTTTCATTGAGTTTTTTCACCGAGTGTATCAGAGATCCTATATTATATCCTGTGAACATTTAAATTCTTTTGGTTTGAATACTACAACTTAAAAGGGACGACTAAACTTTAAGAGAAAATCTTATTAGCTTAAACCCATTATAACCCAACTTTTAAATCTTAAAATCTTAAACGTTAAATATATCCTCTTGATAGGGTTGAACGAGCCCTGGTTGGGACGAAGGATGAAGAAGTTGCCTAACACAACAGGGGTAGGTTGATACAACCCTCCGTCCGGGGTCTCGGGAATCCCCGAGGGTGGCGCGCCCGGAAAGGGCAGTCGGAAATCCCTCTCGAGAGCACCCCGGGAGGTTAGGCCCCGAGAGCACCTCGGGAGGCGTGGCATGTGAAATCCCTGAGCTCTCCTCGGGGGGGGGGGGGGGGGGGGTGGAGTCCCAGCAGTAACCAACCTCAGACGCTGACCTCCCTTGAGGTATGGATAAGCACCCCCGTCATAAAAGGTCTTCGCGACCCCTGAATCTCGCAACGGGCCGAAGCCGATAATGGAGCAGACCTTTTCAAAAGATATCCCATGACCACCGAACAAGGAGGGAGACATGGCTTAAGTGCGGGAGATGCGACACCGATCAAGGGGCACGTTTATCCCGTCGCCATCGGTATAAAAGGTAGTCCAACCCCTCCGGTAAGGGTGTTACGATCTCTCGTTCTACAGATTGTCTTTCTTTCTCACTGCCATTACTCTTCGGACGACCTACTAACTTGAGCGTTGGAGTGGACTCCACCAGACCCCTGCCCGCGTGTCCCCTAACGCTTGTGTTAACTTCGCAGGACCCCAAGTTCCTCCTGTTGGGTTCTCCAGGCACAAAACAATAAAAACGCAGCAGAAACAAGAACCCACGAGCGATCCATGTGAAAGAAAACTCGTACAAAGCTATCTATCTAATAGATCTATCTACTATTTATACATTTGAAGCGTGCCCTTCGGTTATCCTGCTCGTCCAAGATGCGCCGGATTTCTTGCACGTTCAAGCGTCCGTGCCTCTATTCGTATCCACACGGGCACAATCTCTTA
This sequence comes from Boesenbergia rotunda, assembly GCA_024364735.1. Classification (NCBI taxonomy): domain Eukaryota; kingdom Viridiplantae; phylum Streptophyta; class Magnoliopsida; order Zingiberales; family Zingiberaceae; genus Boesenbergia; species Boesenbergia rotunda. The sequence goes on along the minus strand of JAGFNQ010009191.1, from coordinate 6,329 downwards.
ACTTCAGGAGAACTACCTTAGTTGTGATAGCAACTTGAGGTAGCTCGAAACCACCAAAAACCTTCCAGTAAGGTTTCGGCCAAGAGTGGAGGAGAGGAAGAAGAGAGGAAGGGAAGGGGAAAAGCTAAGGCAAGAAGAAGACCAAGATCTCATCCAAAGTCACAAGACCCTCTTTTATAATCATCCCATGAATATGAAGAGGTTTGTGTCTCTTTGGCTTCCCAATAAAGAGCACATCTTTTTATGTGGCTCTTTATTATTTCCCATGCAAGAAAAGAATCTTTTCATCCAATGAAAAGAGACTTTTCTCTTTCCTCCATGCAACTCCGACCGGGCCTCTCGGGCTTCCGACTCAGTCTCCCGACCAAGTCACCCGAGTGGTGAGCTCCCGACCCAGTCTGCCGAGTCCGACCTAGTCCGCCGAGTGCCGACCCAATCCGTCGAGCTCCGACTCGGCCCGCCGAGCTCCGACTCGGTCTCTCTCGAGTTCCCAACTCGAGTCCCCCCGAACTGACCTCCCGAGTTCCCAACTCGGGCTCAGATTTGTCGATCAACATTCCCGAAGCATTGTGTCCTTTGTGTGTGACCCAATAGGTTTTCGTGATGTTGGCAATGCACCTAAACACTTTAGACACATAAGCAATGAGCGGCATCTAGCAATGCATCATTGCTACCCAAGTAACAAGAAAAGTCGAGATCCGACTAAACCTCTGTGACTATGATAGTGTATGACCTTGTCCTTCTATCCTTGATATCTAGATAGACCAATGAGGCATAAACCGTGTTATCCTCAATTAATCTTGTGTTTCTTGATCCTCAAGTAGACTCACTCAAACAAATGAGCTCAATATCTCATATTGACTCATTTGAGCATGACCATGCGTTTCAGTAGTCCTACTCGATCAAGGGGCCCACAGATATCACTCCCGTCATATGGGAGGGATAGATCCCATCTACATCACTCACATCCCTCCGCATAATTCATTACATACCCAATAATCGCCTTTATAGTCCACCCTGTTACGGGTGACGTTTGACGATACCAAAATACATAACTCCTTATGTAGGGAACCGTAATGACTTCAGGTCTAAGAACTATTCATACCAATAGTCACATGAGAAAGTCTATGACACTCATATGACAATCTATGAAACTTTCTCATGGCGGGTCATTCAGTACACATTCTCCAATGTATACCCATGTGTCAACTTGATATCACATATATATGACTTGTGAGCTCAAGCCATCAGTTGACCTACATGCTAGTCTCCATGCATCAATATTGTCCCTGAATAATTGATGCTTGACTAGGAATAATTTAATATAGTGTTCTCTACATTATCTCACTATCGATTCAACCAATCGATATAATGTAGATATGAACCTACTACACAAGGATATTATTATACTTAGTTATTCGGCACAGAATACAAAGTAAGTATAATAACCAAACATGCCTTTGTTAATAATAGAATATGATAAAAAATGCCTCTAGTCAATCATCACATAATTGACTCTAGGGCTCCTACTAACACCTCCCCGGCATAGCAACTTCCATACGGGCAGAACCTCGACGATTGATCATCGTCGACGACTCATTCCGGAACCTATCCCTAAAAAATTAAAATAAACAAAAAATCTTTATATGAAGAAATAAAAAAATAAAAGTTTACTGGATCAAAAAAATGAAATGAGGGAGAGCGTTGAGTCCGACGCGTATGGGTCCTCGACAAGACATCTGTAGCGATCTCGCATATATATATATATATATTATATCCATTTAAAATTCTATTTAAATAAGTCTAATAATTTGATTAGTAATAATTTTATCAAGTTGATTAATAATAATAAGTTAATTAAAATAAATAAATTTAAATATATAAAATTTATTTAGTAATTTTAAAAGTTTTAAAAAATTTATAGAATATTTTTAGGGATTAATCACATTAGACTTTATTAAATTATCTATTAATTAAGTTGAAAATTAATTTGATTTATTAATATATAATTTATATTAAAAACCTAAGTGTCGAGTTTCTCTTTCCTATATGCGCAGCGCCGCCGCCGTCCAAATCGATTTCGCTCTGCTGGGGAGTAGCCGAAGGAATCATCACCGGCCGGCACCGCCGTTGGAGAAAAGGCCGCAAGTGGCTGCCGTTCCGTTCCGGCCGTTCTGATCCGTTCTTTTTGCCGTTACAACGTCGGAGAACGGCGTTTCAAAGCAAGCCACGTTAGCGTTCCCCTGTCGGAACGTCCGTTCCGACGAACCATGGACTGAAGTCCCCAACCAAAACCCTCCTTTCTCGTTCTGCTGTTGCTCCCGACGAGAACGCTCTCACTGCCCTCCTGCAGGCGTTCCTTCTCTAACTTCACAAACCCTCAGGATCGCCGGAATCGATGAGCAGTTGGCGGGCGCTTCTTCTTCGGGTCGGCGATAAGTGCCCAGAGTACGGAGGCTCAGTCGACTACAAAGACCACATAGTAGGATTCTTCTCCTTCTTATCGACTCCCTTTCCAGATCTCTGTTTTTTTCCTTTATATTTTAGTTATTTTGGCTATTTAACGAAGAAGTATTTCAGAACTTAGTTAATTTTTGGGTGGATCAAGGTATTCCGGATCCGGCCTGCTCCATCTCGATACCATGCTAGGGCAAATGCTGCCGTGTTTTTCAGTGAGTAGTTTAGGGAAAACATGTCCAAACAGTAGGAGGTTCAGGACTTGCGAGTTGTTGTCTTTTATTTAGTACAACTGGTGGCTTTTCCTTCGATTTATCATGAAGAAAACAAAATGTGGAATTTTTGTCGAACGGTAAAGTTCTTCCTCTTAAGTATGTGTCTGTGTTCTCGTTGCAATCTAAAGTATATATTCAGCGTTTTAAGTTGGCTGGTCAAATTGGCTCTTCAAACCTTTCTATGAGCTGACTTCCTTGATCATCTTGCAACTCATTATTATTATTTTCTTCTGCAAGAGTTTTGTTTGACTGAATCATTCTTTGAGCAATGGTCTTTAACATTAAATTCACTGTTCCCTGTGATTGCTGCAACTCATTATTAGTTCTACCAGATGTTTGTTTGTGACCGATGGCCTATACCATTGGAATCATGTTGCCCAGGGCTTTCAGAAGAAACGTGAGCTTTTCTATTAGAATATGTCTAATTCTTCTGATGCTGTGGCTACTTAATTTATATATGATTCACTTTGGCCTTTCACAAGGTTAGTTGTTAATATTAATCGTTGTCGGGTGTATTTCTTCCTCTTAAAGGATATTCTTCTTTTGGTTACAGGAAACATGTCACAGTACTCTCTCACGAGAATTTGATCACTCTAAAGATGAAATACTCGAGGTAATGTTTTCTTTCTTGGACGTTCTCGATTGCCTTTACATGGCACAAAAGGGTGGGACATGATGTATCAGTAAAATTTTCTATTTGTTTTGTGTTTAAGCATAGCAACCTAGAGAAGTTTTTACCAAACATTCTGGACATCCAGGGTACTTTTTTTTACAAGCAAATAAAAACCCAGTTTTTGGAAATTATCAGTGTTTGAACTTTGAATAGATTTGTGTTGAATTAAATTATATTTAACATGACTTTGGAATTTAGCCATATAATTATAAGATGTCTATTGTGGTGCACACAAGTGATACAATAATGCCATATTTTAATAAAATTTAATTGGACCAGTACTCATTATTTATCTCTTCCAAGCAATTAAATGAATCTCATAGTTGATAAAAACAAGTTTTAGAAGGTGTTTTTAGTAGGTAAGTGGCTTACACACTAGACAAGCGGTCACAAGCCATATGCAACATGCAGGGGCATATGATATTGATATACAATTTTAATAATAGATTATTATTATTAAAATTGACGTGCAGTATATTAATCAATATCAATTTGTAATTCAACATGGAAAAACTATATGTCAATCATATATTGTCAAACACAAAATATAACACTGCAGAATAAATCATATTTTTTAGTAACATCCATCTAATTAATATTGGAAGTTTTTATAACTTGCAAAACAATTGTTTCAGTGTCGCTTACAAGTCACATGCTATCACATTAAGAATTTAGTTTTGCATTTCACAATTACAAAGATTTGAGAGAATACAATGGAAGGATGAAAGATCAGTATTTGAAAATGCAGAAAGGCACATAGAGAAAATCAATTTAGTTTTAACTTTTAATTTTATGATTGTTGATGTTCTTCAGACTAGGAAAGTACTATTCCACCTATCTTGTCCACAATAATGATGAAATGATAGTACTTTCTAATCCAAAGAGGCTATGAATTCTTGTTGATTAAATTATGAGCAATGATAGGGAGAGTGAAAATGGGAGAGTGAAAAACATAGTGAATGATGTAGCATGACGTGACACTTTACATGTACATGTCCGATTATCGCTTGGACACCATCGGCGGCCGAAGGCCGCCGTCCCGAATCAAACTATACCCTGGGGGGCACGGTGAACCCGTCAGAGATCGCTGCATGCAAGGTGCCACGTCATTCACTATGCTTTTTACTCTCTCATTTTCACTCTCCCTATCATTTTTCTTAAATTATTGGGCCATTAAAAGACTTTAGCTGCATTCTATTTTCTAGATTGATTTGTGGGCCTTCATTAATTAATATTTCCTATTCTTCCAAAAATATGAACTGAAAAGTATATAATCTTGAAAAAACATTTTGATTTACAACTACTAGATTCTTAACTACCTAAAGACAATTTTACCCTATTATTATAAATATTGATGTTGTATTTGCTTACTCTAATGCTTAAAAATAGTTGGGATTAGCAGGATGTGTCTTAACATGAATGTAGTATAGTAAACAAGTTGTAGTACTACTCTTTTCCTATCGTAGATTCTGTTAATTTTCATGAACTGAGATTTGCTAGTGTCGATCTGAAGCTATGTAGTGTTGCTAACATGGATATCATGGATTCTTTTGCAGCTTCTTCTTCAGTGTGCTGAACAGTTGCCACATAAAATTCCATTTTATTCAGTATTGGTATGCCGAATTAGTTGCTATAATATTCCATTTTATAATATATTGTTATTTCAAGATAACCTTTCATTCAATTTTCTATTTGAGTGTCATTCAACACCTTTTTTCAGAATTTTTACATGCAATTCTTTTGTTTTTTTACTCCTTTTTTGTTTCTACTTATTATGAATCCACATGCATGGTTGACATGGTTTGCTCTATTTTAACTTGTGGCAAATTATATTTAGTTACTCATAGACAATGGCAGACCTAGGATTTGTAAGTTAGGAGGGGTGTTTTTTTGGCGTGTGGTAGTGGGGGGCGAGGCTCTTTACACATGCCCATAACATTGTTTGATTTCACCTCAACTGGACCTCTACAAGGATGAATGCCACCACAAATAATTTTGCCAGCAATTGTTTCTGCACCACATCAACATGCTTTGCCATTTGTGGCATTTATGTCTTGTTAACTTTCCATCACATTAATGATGTTGTACCGTCATGCATCTTTTGCCAAAAATGGTTTTGACAATTTCTCTTATTTTTCAGAAAAGACATTGGAAAAATCAATTTTTTTGATTCAGCTAATCTTGTCATTGGCTCACATAGGCATTCTGAACCAGTAACCTGATTGCATGTTCATTTGTTTACTTATCAATTCAGGTTGGGCTCATAAATTTAGAGAATGAAGATTTTGGAAAGGATGTTGTAGATGCTGTCCACTCTAAACTACAAGTAATATTCTAATTCTTGATATCTATCCATGTACTTTCAAATTGAATATGCGAAGGGTTTTCTATTTGTTCTTTTCTTGTTCTGTCAAATTCTTTATTGTTAGTTGTTACAGCTGTTTGCAAGTAATGACTAGCTTTTCTTTGTCATGTGTCTATTTCTTTGGTTGCCCAATGAGCAATAAAATCATTTTCCAGGGTTTATAGTTTGTTATAATTATCGTCCAGCTAAAAACAATGTTTTTCTGTTATTGAACTTTATCTGACACTTGTGTCTGCTAAAATTTGCAGGATGCTTTGTTGTCAGAAAATTGTGACAAGATCCGCATATCCATGAGGTTTTTGACAGCACTGGTATGTAATTAATTTGTTTCATAGACTGGTCTTTATTTTTTATTTGCCTTTTGTTACCTCTTTAATGAACGTTCTAATAGGTTATACGGTTTCTACATATTCTATTTTTAATTTCTACCAACAATCTATTAATTAGATATATCTTTTGTTAGACAAATATACCCAATTAAGATAACAGCAACTTAATATTTTGCGGATGTGTTCCCATTAAAATTTACTTATAGTTCATTCAAAATGATTCTTTCGAG
>JAGFNQ010009190.1:0-51525 GCA_024364735.1 Boesenbergia rotunda | reverse complement strand
AAGTTGTATCTACTTGAGTTAGACTCAAGTTGAACTTGATTAATCTAACCACATGCAAGATGGACTCAAGTTACACTGCACTTGAGTTAGACTCAAGTTGAACTTGAATTTAGTTAGAACATGCAAGCATGCATGATGTAAACGGCAACAATGTGGTTATGGCAAGGATTAATGATGATTAATTGGTGAATTAATCATGCCATTAATTGGAGCTTGTTATGGCAAGGATTAATGATGATTAATTGGTGAATTAATCATGCATTAATTGGAGGCTATTTGGGTTTTTGTTGTTGCGTGGAGACAAAAGGGGTGTGGTGGATGAACGCCTCTTGTGCAAGCAACTTCTTTTTCGGGTGTGCTTTCCTCTTCCTTTTGCTCTTTCTTCTCACAAAGAGTGTGATACGGTTGCTAGCACAACCGATTCTTCAAGGTGTTTTGTCTGTGTGGATACTTCTAGAGGAGTATCTATTTTGATACTATACGAGATCCGGCATCATTTTGGACGAGCGGGAAAGCGAAGGGCTACGCTACAAAGGTAACTACCCTATCATGTAGATCTAGTGTAGATCTAGTAATTAAACTTGTACACGTATTATATTTTATATGTTCGCACGGATCCGTGGCCAAAATTCTGGGGTTTCCGCAACGCAAAAAGCGGTTTTTCGGCCTAGAATCTCTAACATAAATAAGAGATAACTTAACCATTAAGGTTCATTTCTCTTCTCCTCATCCACCAAGCCACATTCCTTCTTCTTCTTCCTCTTTCTAGCCGAAACCCATAGGTGGGTTTTCCCTTGGATAAAGTTTCACAAGGGACTTTATCTTGAAGATCCAAGACCTTCTACAAGGATACAAGGACTAAGGAGAAGCCTAGGGTCAAGGAGCTTTCTTTTGACTTCTCCATTCAAGGTGAAAATCAAGGACAAACCAATGTAAGACTCCTTCACCTGTGGTATAATAGTTCCTTGTGATTTTTAGCATGATATAAAGTTGGTTTTAGAGTTTGATGTTGAGAAAACTATGTTTTGGACCCTATCATATTCGGCCACCATGGGTTATTGGTCCATTATGATGTTAAAAATCTAAATCATGCTTTCTAATGTGTTATCATGATGAATATGGGATAAATATAATTTTTGGAGAATTTTTGGAGTACCCTAAAGACCCCTTAGGGTTTGGGACTCTCACCATGATTCTTTGGTTAGGAAAGGGCTTAACCTTTCAAGTATGTACTTTGGGTATCCCCATGATTCAAAAGGAGGTTTAAAGTGAATTGTATGAATTTTTACAAGGTCTTGTGACCCTTGTATGTTTCGGCCAAGAGGGTTCTAGGGCAAGAAGTTAGGGCTTACCTCAAGTAAGGGGTCCAATGGCCCCTATGGTAGGGTATGGTTGGTGTTTAATGTTTGATTGGAGATTTTATGAAATTTTTCCATGCACCCATGGCCTTGTAGGGTTTCGGCCAGCCCTAAGAAGGAGAGCTAAAGGTTAGGGATAACCCTAATCATGAGCCCTAATGACTTCCCATGGCCTTATAGGTAATGTATGGTTGTTCTTTACCTTATGTTATCTTACATGTTAATTGAATGATGGAACCCTCCCTTATAGGTTTCGGCCAAGCAAGGTAAATAGGATTTGGGAGGAGTTAGGGTTTGAAGAATGATGGTTTTATTACTTATTAGAAGTATATATAAAGGTTCAAGCATGTGGTAGAAATTAAGTTACCTATACCCCTTAACCCTAAGCACCATGTTTTATGTTTTATGTTTATGGTTGGATGCCATGCTTAATAGGGTTTATTTATGAATGTCATGTGTTCTATGCCATGCACTTGAATGGTAGGTAGTATGTTTTTAGAAGTCCTACTTATGTATGCTTGGGATGAATACCATGCTTATGTATGAAATGTCATGTTTACCTTATATATCATGATCATACAAACTCTATAGATTAGGATGATTGCCTATGCAAATATGTCATGTTCAATGAATATAATGCAATGTTTACCTTATATGCCATGATCATGCAAGCACTAGAAATAAGAATGATGTTTATATAAGTAGGTCATGTTCTATGAATGAAGATGCATGTTATGTTTATAAATGAAGATGCATGTTATGTTTATGAATGAAAGTACATGATATGTTTTATGAATAAAGATGCATGCCATGTTTATGAATAACGGCATGGTCGATGGTCGACGGTACGATGGTACGACGGTCATGAGGACCGGTAAATGGGTCGGTAGACGGGTCGGGTCGTTACATATGTTATGTTTATGAATGAAGATGCATGCCATGTTTTATGAATAAAGATGCATGCCATGATGTATGAATGATGAAGCATATGAAGTATTTTACTTTATGAATGGGCTTGTACCGGACCGAAGTATGGGTCCAAGGGATGGGCACCTTAAGAACGCCCCGGTTCTGGACTACCGATTATGCTGTCCACAGTTCTGGCACTACGGAAGCTGTGCAACAGGGATGGGCACCTTAAGAACGCCCCGATTCTGGGACTACCGACTATGCTGTCCTTACCCTAGTAGGCTGGGGCTCGCTACCTCGTATTTACTTAGGGATGCGCGCTTATGATGTATGTATGTGGTACAAGCCGGGGACCCCCAATGATGTTATGATTATGTTTAAGTATTTAAAAGTATGATTTTAAAAGTTAAGCATCCTTATGTATATGCATTTGACTCATGCATCCATTCATGATATGCACTTATGCTATGTTATGATAAGAATCATGCTATGCTTATGTTATGATAAGAACCATGTTATGCTTATGTTATGATAAGAACCATGCTATGTTAAGAACCATGTTATGCTTATGTTATGTTAAGAACCATGCTATGCTTATGTTATGTTAAGAACCATGCTATGCTTATGTTATGTTAAGGACCATGCTATGCTCATGTTATGTTAAGAACCATGTTATATGCTTTATGTTTATGTTATGCCATGTATCATGCATGTTAAGAATGTCTCTTTATTTTTATGTTTATGCCATGTATCATGTCATGCTACGAACGTTTATCATGTTTATGTTTATGCCATGCTACGAATGTTTATCATGTCTATGTTTATGCCAAGTATTATGCCATGCTACGAATGTTTATTATGTCATGTTATGCCAAGTATTATGCCATGCTACGAATGTTATCATGTTTAGGTTTATGCTATGCTACGAATGTTTATTATGTTTATGTTCATGCCATGTCAAATATATGCTAAGTGATCATAAATACTGATGTTCTAAGTAGAGCACCAAGTATGTAAATGTTTCATGTGCTCATTATTAAGGGATGAATGGTTTTAGTGAGTAGGAAATAGTCTTACTAAGCCTGTGTGCTTATAGTCTTATTTCCTTATACCGCAGATCACGCAAGGGGACAGTAAGGAAGCAGCAGGAGGGCAATAAAGCATGTGTGTGGTAGTGACTTGGCCAAGAAATAATATGGTTGCTCGTCTTATGATAGAACTATACCTTTACTATTTATATGCTTGAATGGTGACTTATGTGACTCTATGACATGATGCTAAGTATGACATGATGCTAAGTATGACAAGATATGATGCTAAGTATGAAGTTAATATGTCAAGTTCCCATGTCATGATGTTAGGAATGGTAGTAGGTGCATGTAGGTGTAAGTTTAAAGTTTTCCGCTGTATTATGATGTCCACCTACCCTACTCATGTTAACGTAACGTCGCTTTATGGAAAGAAAAAAAAAAGCGGGCGTTACAGTCAGTCCCCACTAGGCTGACTATGTCACACCTAGCCCAAGTAATATTTTCTCATCCTACGGATTCTAATTACTCTCATGTATCTAAGAGATTCATACTCTGAACATGTCATGCTCTGGCCAGAGGCTTCAAGTAACAATCCGACGATAGGCCTTGGGTATACATCTCCTCGCAAGGAGTGGTGAATCCTTTGTAGGCTGTTCAAACATCTTCGGGCACTTCGGCTTATACCGAATCATCCTGGGTCCACACCTCCTTGGAGATGCTTGCTTAAGATGTCAAAGTATAAGTCTCCATGACCAAGTTGACTTGAACACCGCAAGTCAAAGGAACATCGCATTTAAGCTGCAGTAAGAACTTCACTGACATGTCTATATATGTAGACTACCATATGAAGTTTTACAGTCAGTCACTCCAATGAACTAGTTCCCTTAACTAGCATTCATGTTTATCTCCGGACATCCAAATGTCACTAGCCAGTGAGAATCAGCTGATTAGAGAATAACTAATGCTAGTCTCAACAGAATTGATAGTGTCCGTATTTATCAATTCATCGACTAGGGACAATTTCAATACTTCACAATTGCACATGTAGAGATAATTACTAGTTGTGAATTCATCACAAATTCTCTCATGCTATGAATTGTATTGCGGATATTCAGTAAATGAGTTTAAGATCTCAATCAAATACACAAACATGTATACTCAAATAGTGAATATTCATTTAAAATAAATGATTACAATCATAAGGTGATTGCCTTAAGACACTTCTCTCATATCACTAACAAACTCCCACTTGGCCTAATGCCAATCGCTACGGTACCCAATACCACAGGCTCTAACATGACCCTCAAACTTGCTTTGAGGCAAGGCCTTAGTTAAAGGATCCGCTAAATTCCTTTCAGTGGGAATTTTCTCAATTTGTATATCATTCCTACTTATAATCTCTCTGATCAGATGATAGGGGCGAAGCACATGTTTGGATCGCTGATGAGACCTTGGTTCCATTGCTTGTGCAATAGCTCCATTGTTGTCGCAATAAACCGGTATTGCTTCATCAATGGTTGGAACCACACCACGTTTTGAGACAAACTTCTTGATCCAGACTGCTTCTTTTGTTGCTTCCGTTGCTGCTTCCGAAGCTGCAATATATTCCGCTTCGGTGTCTTGCTTGGAACTCTTCCAACTTATTGCGCCTCCATTCAAAATAAATACGTATCCGGACTGAGATTTGGATTCATCCTTACCTGTCTAGAAACTGGCATCTGTATACCCACGTATTACCATATCACCTTCTCCATGTATTAGGCACACATCCTTATTTCTTCTTAAGTACTTGAGGATTGTTTTGACAGCCGCCCAATGATCCATTCCTGGATCAGACTGGTATCTGCTTGTGACGCTCAGAGCATACGATACATCGGACCTAATACATAACATAGCATACATGATAGATCCTATCGCGGATGCATAAGGAATATTATTCATGCAAATCCACTCGTCTGCTGTGCGCGGACACATAGACTTCGAAAGGTTGATCCCATGCCTGATGGGAAGGTAACCTTTCTTGGATCCCGACATGCTAAACCTTTCTAGCATTCGGTCTATATATGTAGACTGTGAAAGACCAAGCAACCATTTTGATCTATCTCTATAGATTCTAATCCCAAGGATATAGGTTGCTTCTCCCAGTCTTTCATGGAGAAAGTTTTGGACAACCAAATTTTAACTGACTGTAAGACTGATATATCGTTTCCTATAAGTAATATGTCATCGACATATAACACTAGGAATACGATTGCACTCCCACTAACCTTCTTGTACACACAAGGTTCGTCAGGATTTTGTGAGAAATCAAACTCTTTGATTGTCTCATCAAAACGAATGTTCCAGCTCCTGGATGCTTGCTTTAATCCATATATGGATCGTCGAAGCTTGCATACTTTGGTTTTATCAACCGATGTGAAACCTTCAGGTTGTATCATGTATACATCCTCAAGAAGGTTACCATTAAGGAAAGCTGTTTTCACATCCATTTGTCATATCTCATAATCATAATGAGCTGCTATGGCCAGGAGCATCCGAATGGATTTAAGCATAGCTACTGGCGAATAGGTTTCGTCATAATCAATTCTTTGTTTCTGACGATATCCTTTTGCCACTAATCTAGCCTTAAAGGTAACAACATTACCTTCCATGTCAGTTTTCTTCTTGAAAACCTACTTGCACCCTATGGGCTTATTCCCTTCAGGTGGGTTAACCAAGTCTCATACTTGATTTTCATAAATGGAGTCCATTTCCGACTTCATGGCTTCAAGCCATTTATCCCTTTCTAAATTTTTCAAAACATCTTCATAACTGATAGGTTCGTTATCGCTAATGAGTAACACGTCGTTCGATTCACTTATGAGAAATCCGTATCACTCTGGAATATTGCGTGTCCTATCAGACCTACGAAGAAGTGGTGTTGTTTTAGGTTCAACTGATAGCTCATCTTTATGAGTTATTGGTTGTGGGTCTAAACTAGGTGTCTCTGTAATGTTTATTGGAGTTCCTTGAATTTCTTCAAGTTCAATGTCACTCCCACTGTTTTCTTGTAAAAGAAATTCTTTTTCTAGAAATACAGCATGCCTTGAAACAAACACCTTTTCTTCCAAGGGACGATAGAATTGGTAACCTTTCGTTTCCTTAGGGTATCCAATAAATAGACATTTATCAGACATAACATCCAATTTGTCTGATACAGTCCGCTTCACAGAAGCAGGACAACCCCATATCTCTAGGTGAGATAAATGAGGTTTCTTACTATTCCACGTCTCATATGGAGTAGTAGAGACTACCTTGGTCGGGACTCTGTTTAGTAAGTAAACAGCTGTCTTAAGCGCATAGTCCCAAAAGGATTTTGGAAGAGTTGCATGATTCATCATAGATGTAACCATGTCCACCAAGGTTCGGTTACACCTCTCAGATACACCATTATGCATTCTGTATATAGCGGAGCCCATTGAGACAATATCCTATTGTCCCTAAAACAATCTTGAAACTCTTGACTTAAGTATTCACCACCCCGATCGGATCGAAGTATCTTAATACTTTTGCCAAGCTATTTCTCTACTTCACTTCTGAACTCTTTGAATTTCTCAAAAGCTTCAGATTTGTGTTTCAATAAGAATACATACCCGAATCATGAGTGATCATCGATAAAGGTAATGAAGTAGCTATAGCCTCCTTGTGCAAGAGTTGACATTGGTCCACATACATCAGTATGTATTATACCATGCAATTCTCCCACTAGTTTACCTTTTCCGGAAAAGGGTAATTTGGTCATCTTGCCTTTTAAGCATGATTCGTATGTATCAAATGAACAGGGTTCGAATGATTCCAGAATTCCACATCGATATAATTTGGTCATGCGTTTCTTACTTACATGGCCAAGACGACAATGCCACGTATAGGAGTCTATTTGATTATATATTTGAGCACATTTGTTGCTAACTTCGATATTGAAAATGTCACAGGATAAATCTAACGTGTAGATACCATTGCACAAAGTTCCGGTCCCATAAAGAACACCATTTAAAGTTTTGTAACAACAATTGTACTAATAGTTAAATGGTGACCCTTTTCATTCAAGCATGAAATAGATACAATGTTCTTTATTAACGAAGGAATAAAATAACAATTATCCAATTCTAAGACAAGTCCAGTCGGGAGCTTTAGCAAATATGTTCCGATGGCAATAGCAGCAATCTTTCCTCCATTTCCAACTTGCAAATTCTCTTCTCCCTTGACGAGTCTTCTTCTATTCCTTAGCTCCTGTATGTCATTACATATATGTGAGCTACACCCAGTATCAAGTACCCAGGTGTACGAGGAAACAGAGTGACATTCAATAATGAAGATGCCTGAAGAGGATGGGGCATCGGATGACTTCTTCTTCAAGGACTCAAGATAAACCTTGCAGTTTCTTCGCCAGTGACCCTCCTTGCCATAGTGATGGCAAGTGTCTTTTCAATCCTTTTGTCCTTAGTTAAGTTATTGGTGTCCAAAATGGAACGCAAATTCAGAGAAAACATGATCAGGTGATTATCCTAGAAATACAAATTGAGGTTATGTGATGAGAATCATAAAAAATGCATCAATATACATTCATTAAATCCTATTTATTTTTTGAATTGAATAACCCTTTTTATCAATTCGGGAGATCGTAGGAACATCTCCAAATAGGTTGATATCTAACCATAGATAAGAACAACCATGGTTGGGGCCATCAAGTTACTCTTAGCTATGAAGCTAGGTAATTATACCGATTACATATTACATATATGTAACTATCACATTATGCTATCAACTAATTGAATGTTTGCATAAATCATTGGGTTGTTAACTCATTAACAAGTATGCAACAATATACATAGCACCCAACTACACCTCTCTTTACATCGACCTTGGCTATGGCACAACAAATCGATGCTCCAAGCTTAAGGCTGACCCATTAATCAAGAAATAGTTTTAATATGGTTGGAGCTCATTCAACCGTTTAGTCAGGCTTGGATGTGTCCAACAACCAAAACTAAGGATTGACCTCTGACTCTAACTATATTAATAATAAACTAATTCCATGGTTTGGACATGTTGAGTTTCAAGCCGGGCATGGATGTGTCCATCAACCCAAACGAGAAACAAAACTCCGGTTCTAACCATATTAATGAAAGGTGTTGGCCTTAATATTTTGAAAGGGGTTTTGGGTCTCATCCTTTTTCTTTTAAGCACATTCATGACATATAATTATGTCATGTTCTAATGATTTCCTTAATAAAATATGTATGTGACATAATTTATCAAGTCTCATTAATTGAATTATGAACCAGATTTCCTAAATCTAATTTCACACTTTATTCAAGGAATTGTTTGGGAAACAATTTCTTAAATTGTCATAATCAATTTCAGAAATAATATGTTTAAGACTTTGATTTCTCTAAATCAAATCTTATTAAATTAAGAGACAGATTCCCTTAATTCAACCACATATTATTTTTATGAAAATCTTATTTAAGGAAATATACTACTCTATAGGAAAATAATTTTCCTAATTAATTTTGGAGACAATAATATGTAAGAACATCACCTCATAAATCAAATAAGGAAATTATCGTTTGAGAATCACCTAAAAAATTTTCAAGATTTGATCACATATTTTATTTATGGAAAATTAATATCAATAAATAACTTAATTTGGACGACTCCCCGAGGCTCAATCCAAAATAAGAATTTATTGATAATATAATTTGGACGGCTCCCCGTGGCTCAATCCAAATTAAACATTTGGCAATTTAAATTCAATTTAGGAAATTTAATTATTAAACTAACTTTAAATTGGACGGCTCCCCGAGGCTCAATCCAAAATAAAAAATTTTGTAAATAATTTAATTTCTAATTATGAATTTAAATGTCAATTAATATTCCCATTATTTGTTTAGAATTTCTTGAAAGAATGTGCCCAAAATTGCGAGCTTTCCATAAATGGAAAGTTTCCAAAAAATAAAAATTTTCAAAATAATTGTAAGTTTCTGGTACAAAGAAAACTTACGTATTTCCAAAATAGGAAATTTCCAAAATTGGAAAGTTTCCAAAAATGGAATGTTTTCACAATTATCATAAAATTTAAGAAACAGGGATATTTCAAAAGTTTGCGAAATTTCATGAGGATTTCCAAACTTTGAAATTCCTAAATCTATAATTTTTCATAATTGGAAAGTTTTCATAATAGGAAAATTTTCCAAAATTGAGATCATGACAAAGTTTTCCGCAAAACAATTATATGATTATGTCGAACACTAACCTCGCTCTAATACCACTGTTGGGACTGGGTGCATGTTGATATGGATGCGGGTTCATAATTTTAAAATTAATTACATGCAGCGGAAGCTTTAGCATAAATAATTTCTCAAATTATTTAACCACACAACTAAGCATGCAACCTTATGTTATGTAGACATGATCATAAATTTAAAATTTTGCAGAAACATAAACTAATTTACTTGTTACCTCGCGTAACTCGAAGAAAGGGACAAGATCAAACTGTAAGCGTCCCTCGGATGCTCCGCCTCTATTCGCGTCCACGCCGAGTATCTTCGGGATGACTTCGCAAAGCCACGAGTTTCGTGTTCTCGAGAACTACTAGATTCTCCGAGAACGCGACAAGAAACCAAGAGAGAAGTAATCACATTATACAAACTCACCACCAAGGTTGGCCAGAATCACAATTCCGACGAGGAGGAGGAAGATGACTTGTGCCCAATCCCAAGGTGATGATGGTCGGAGAGGAAGATCGTCCCAACGGAAGAACTTCGTCGACTCGGTGCTTCTCCTTGTGCTCACGGCAAGAAGAAGGGAGAAGAAGGGAGAGGCCGGCCAAGAGAAAGAAGGGAGGAGAGGGAGAGAGCCCAAGCAAGAATACTTTGATTATTTTGAATGATATCCAAGCCTTGCCTTGGGTCCTTTATATACTGGCCTCTCAACCGCCAAGTCTCTTTTTTTTCTTATGGAATAAATTTTCATAAGAAATTTATCATATAAACTTTCTATGACTTATTCCATCATGCCAAGTCTTGATTTTATATCATGGTTAAAATCATATTTTAATTCATGATAAAAATCAACCAAGTCCCTTTTTTCTTATGGAAAAAATTTTCATAAGAAATTTATCATATAAATTTCTTTATATAAATTTCTTTATCATGGTAAATCAATCCATGATTGATTTTATAAAATAAAATAAACCAATCCATGGTTCATTTTAATTTTCATTAAAAATAAATTTCTTTATATAAATTTTTTTATATAAATTTCTTTATCATTTTAAATCAATCCATAATTGATTTTATAAAATAAAATAAATCAATCCATGGTTCATTTTAATTTCCATGAAAAATAAATTTCTTTATATAAATTTCTTTATCATGGTAAATCAATCCATGATTGATTTTATAAAATAAAATAAACCAATCCATGGTTCATTTTAATTTCCATGAAAAATAAACCAAACCTTGGTTTATATAAAAAATGTATATCATCCATAATTTTATAAAACAAACCACACTTGATTTATTTTATAAATTGAACCAAACAATTTGGTTCCCTCCCTTTGTTGTGGCCGGCCAGGCAAAGAGGGTGGGGACCCTCTTTGGCCGGCCTATCCAGGCCACGCCCCAATGAATTAAACTCATTTAATTCATCTATTAAGTCTTCAAAAGACTTAGCCATTTTACGCTTCCGATGCGTCTCTGAAAAATTCAGATTCGACTTATCGTTTGGCTCAACCAAACCTAATCTCTCTTGATTGGAAAATCCAATTTTCAACTCGTTTTAAATCCCTTAGATTACTCGTAGTGCGTGTGACTAAATAGGCTTTCGATTTATGTTGGCCGTCTATAATTAACTAATTATAGAACGATCATGAGTGACACCTAGTAGTACATCATGATCCCCAATTAATCGAAAGATCAACGATTGACCTCAGAAACAATTCTGAAACCCTTCAGCAGCTATAATGAATCGTGCCCCATTCCCTTCACTATCTTATACCCACTTGGTTCAGGACATGGTCTATGTGTGTCAGTCCCCACTAGGCTGACTATGTCACACCTAGCCCAAGTAACATTTTCTCGTCCTATGGATTCTAATTACTCTCATGTATCTAAGAGATTTATACTCTGAACATGTCATACTCTGGCCAGAGGCTTCGAGTAACAATCCGACGATAGGCCTTGAGTATACATCTCCTCGCAAGGAGTGGTGAATCCTTTGTAGGCTGTTCAAACATCTTCGGGCACTTCAGCTTATACCCAATCATCCTGGGTCCACACCTCCTTGGAGATGCTTGCTTAATGTAACGCCTCAAAATTCCCATTTTTAGTTTTTAAAGTCCTTAGAATTTTTTAGAAATAGTTTAGAAATATTCTAGATATTTTTAGGAATTTTTAGAGTATTTTTATGGAATTTTCCGAGTCCGTTTGGTATTTTTGGAAAAAGGGAAAAAGAAAATAAAAAGAAAAAAAATTAATAAAACACTTAAGGGGCAGCCGGCGCTCGAACCCGCGACCACCACGAAACCAAGGGAGCGCGCGGCCAGCTGGGCTAGGTATCAAGCACAGAAAAGAAAGGAGAGACCTCTATTTAAGGGGTAGTTAGGTCGAATTGCCCCATAAGTATAAATGGAAAAAACCAGTTTAGTGCAGCGGGTGGATCGAACCCGCGACCACCACGAAACAGCCCGCGCGCACAACCAGCCGAGCTAGGGTATCAAGCACAGAAAAAGAAGGAGAGATTTATATTTAAGCCGTAGTTAAGTTAATCCGCCCCCTTAAGTATAAATAGCTAATTAAAGAGAGAAGTTTTATTTTCTCTCAAACCCTCTCCCTTCCCCTAACCTGCGCCGACCCTCTCTTCCCTCTCCTCTCTTGGGCGACACCAACACCAAGCCAAGAGGGCCGACCGAGACCCGTCTCCAAGAGATAATCCTATATTCGGGATCCCCGCGACGAGAGGAACGCGTAGACGTAAAGAATTCTTCGAGATCTTAAGTTTTCTCCGAGCTCTAGACCTCTATCTTGGTTGTAAGTCCAAGATATCAATGTAAGTACTGCTCACCTGCAGTAAGAGGCGGTTTTACCGCGAGAATTTCCTTTAGAAGTTTTTAAAAGAGAATTTTTCCTTTTTGCTTTAGTTTTTGCATGTGATCTTAGTTTTTATATGCTTGTATATGTTTGATAAGCACCCTATATGAGATTAGGGACCAAGAAAAGCTATGAGAAAAGAAAAGAAGATAAAGATAAGAAAAGAGAAGGCCAAGGCCTTAAGAAAATCCCCAAAAGTCAAGACTTAGGGATTTTAGCACGCAAGGTGCTCCAGAAAATGCCAAGGCATTTACAGATAAGAAAGAAAAGAAAGAAAAGCTATTTTATTTTATAAGGCCAGTACCCGGCGTCCAAGGGCGTCGTTAAAGAAATCCAGGTGTCCAATTCCAAGGTCTTGGCCCTGGTAGACCAAGGTCTGCTCTATTAGGATTGGTGGCTCGCTACCCCAACCTTTTAGGGAACGCGCATTCAGATGGTACTTACGTCTTCAGTGGATCCAAGTGATTAGTATTTTCAAGTATATGCTTTAGCAAAGTTTTCGAAAATTTAAAGAGTTTTCAAAAGTTAAAGAATAGCTAAAGTTTCCAGTTGAGCCAAGAAAAGTAGAATGAGATTTATTATTGCTTGAGTATGCATGTTTTGAGTTATACATGATCCTTAGATTTCTTTCAAGCATATTAGTATCTCATATGATTTCCATATTGTTCTAGAAGCATGTATGCATATTTCGAGTTTTTGTGAGCTAGATAGTACTTACTAAGCTTTTGCTTATAGATGCATTTCCTCTTATTGCAGATAAAGGTAAAGGCAAGCAATTCTGAAGGAAGACGACGAGGCGGTGCTGAGTAAAGTGTGTGTGGTGGCTGAGTATGGAGAGATCTTCGAGACAAGACAATTTAACTATTCAAACTACAATGTTATAGTTTATTCAGATTTTAAGTTCTTGTTTTATGGAGTTAGTAAACATTTAAGTTTTGGATAGTTTTACATGCTCAATTGCTTAGAGTAGAGTTTCCATGTCATTTCATTTAGCTTATAAAATCTTATGCTTGCATTGGATGAGTAGAAATGTGAGTAGATGGAGATATTGATACTTTGTTAGAAAATAGACGCATGTGCCAAGATAGTATCAAATTCTCTTTGAACTAAGTTTTTATTGCTTAAATATGTCTAGAAAAGTTGCATTCATATTCCATAATGCTTTAGAAGTGTTATAGAACCTTGCATGATGAGTTTAAATGGTTAGAAGCAAAGATTGGTACAAACCTTAGTGTTAAAGTTTAAATAGCTTTTAGTAGTTTGTTTTCTTCCATAAAAGTCCTAAATTCAAGTTTGTGGATTCGTTTGATTGGCTAAACCTTTTAGGAAACTGACATAGAGTATAGAAATGGCATCATAGTGTTATATGGCCCGAAATTGAAGGAATGGTGGCCTTGGACAGCAAGGGCCGAATTCTGTAAAACAGAATACAGCCGTATCAGTCGACTGCCACGTCATCAGTCGACTGATACAGGCTGTTTAAGAAGGGTAAGGTTATTTTCGATAAGTATTAGCTATGGGTTCGAGAAGAGAGTATGACATGGTATTATTATACATGATTTGCTTAAGTTAGAATATAATTGTTAGCAGAATCTAAAAGTTTAAAAGAAAAAAAAAAAAAAAGATTTCCGCATTTTACTTTTAGTCATGTATCAAAAGTAGAGAAGTAGAGAGAAGTAACGATCCGTCTAAGACAGGAGAAGGCGGGTCGCTACACTTAAGATGTCAAAGTATAAGTCTCCATGACCATGTTGACTTGAACACCGCAAGTCAAAGGAACATCGCACTTAAGCTGCAGTAAGAACTTCACTGACATGTCTATATATGTAGACTACCATATGAAGTTTTACAGCCAGTCACTCCAATGAACTAGTTCCCTTAACTAGCATTCATGTTTATCTCCGGGCATCCCAATGTCACCAGCCAGTGAGAATCAGCTGATTAGAGAATAACCCATGCTAGTCTCAATAGAATTGATAGTGTCCGTATTTATCAATTCATCGACTAGGGACAATTTCAATACTTCACAATTGCACATGTAGAGATAATCACTAATTGTGAATTCATCACAAATTCTCTCATGCTGTGAATTGTATTGCGGACATTCAGTAAATGAATTTAAGATATCAATCAAATACACAAACATGTATACTCAAATAGTGAATATTCATTTAAAATAAATGATTACAATCATAAGGCGATTGCCTTAGGACACTTCTCTCATATCATTAAAAACAAGGATGTAAGATGTGTATACTGAAAGACATGACTTTTATTATATGAACATCTTTTATGAAAAGAGAATCACACTACACTAGGTGTTTGTTTATAATAGTACATACACGAAGTCCCATTGCTTAGCATTGTAGATAACATGGTGTGCGGTATCACACGGTAGATCATATTATCAGTTCCTTACTTAGCATAAATAGAGGCTTACAACCTAGATGGAATTGGACAACCCATCGGGATGGTTTTAGCGTAGTCACGTGTGGTTGGTCATGACCATGGGCCTACCCTAGTGTGCTGTGAGTACATTGAGCAGGACCGAAACCTGAGGTTATCTGATTTTTACTGACTGAATAATTGGATAGGACCTCAGTTGTTATTATGGAGTACGATTCCTTAATCCCGAAATAATATCGGGCATATATTATTATTTATAATTTCATTGATTTATCAAAGGGAGAGAGCTATAATGCTAGATCGACAGACCCAGTAAGTTGGAAAATAATATTAATAATATGATGTGCCGATAATTATTGACGGAATCCATGTCCTGGTGAGTCAGAATGATGATGCCTCCTTGATGAGCTCAAAAGGTTCATCGTGCCAAATCCTGCAAGTGGATTTGATCCGCCACGTTGATAAGGTTGAGTGGTACTAATCAATGATCCAGAAGTTAATTAATCTAAATTGTCAGTAATTTAATTAATTAAAGGGCATGCGTGATCTAAAACATGGGGGGATGGATGACTCGTAATATGTGGAACCCATATGAAAATATGGGGGTTGGTGAGGTGAGTTTAATTAAGATCCTTTAGTGGAATGGATCTTAATTAATGGATCGGGTTTGGATCCATTAGTGGGCCAAGAACCAACTCCTCCTCTTCGTCCCTGCCTTAGCCCTATAAATACCCTATGAGATCAAGAAACCAAGCCAATTAATCAATCCTAGAGCCAAGACCAAAAACCCTCTCCTCTCCTTCTCACTCTCTCTCGGCGGCGCAACAAAGAAGAAGAGAAAGCTCCTCGGTTCTTCTTCCCTCCTCCACCAAACTCTGGCCGAGGCTTACAAAAGTAAGATAGAGGAGTCCTCTACCTTGCGTGGTGCTCAGGGAGGCTGAGGGAGGCACCGGAATCCAGCTGTAGACGGCGCAACCTTGGGTTGCGCGCGGCGCCGCAAGCAAGAGGAAGGGGAGATTGCGTGGGCTTTTGTGGCTGAAAGGAAGGTTGTTTCTTTCCTTCTTCTTCTTCTTCATCTTCATCTTCCTCTCGAAGTGTACCGCTGATCAGAGTGCTAGAAGCCGGCTCCAGTGGATGGTGGCCAAAGGGAAGGGAAGAGGTGGCCGGCAGCGCAAACCCTAGGGGCTAGGGTTTCGGCCGGTTGGAGAAGTTGATTGATTGGAGCTCTTGGTGATCTCGGATCGCGGAAGATTATCGGCCACACGACGTCTGCGAAGGGAGGGACATATGGTAGAAGACCGCGAGGTGATCGGAAAGGTATAACTTTCCAAACGCTCCTTTGTATATCCTTGTGTCATTTATGTGCCATGTTGATATGTCTCGTCATTTTATATGTTAGAATTTATTGTTTTTCTTGCAAAATATGTTTAATAAATTCTTAACTGGACCCCGACCATAAATACAAAAGTCGGCGATCAACTCGTTGCCTTTTCCACGATCGAATGGTTGAGCAAATTTCAAGGTCAATTTTGGTAAGTGGCTAAGTTGCAATTTGGGTCGTTTGATACGGCACGAGACGGTCGATGGGAAATGGCTCTCTATTCGGATTAAATTTTTAATCCGTAGGCATAGAGAGGTCTCTCGGATCGACTAGGTAATTGCTAGGGAAACCCGCCAAGCTATACTCAACAATTGGTATCAGAGCTGAGGTTTCCGGCTTTGTGTGTTTAGGATTGGTTAATTTTGCAATGTTCATACATTTTATTTTGATGATGCGTGGATGTGTAGGCTAACTTTGTGTTGCAGGCACGGGATTCCAACTTCATGGCCAAAATATTGTTTGTGTGGTTGTTTGCAATTTTTGTAATTAATTAATCCTCGGGGTTGACTTTAGTGATCTATAGGGAAAAACATTTAAAATCGCAGCGGAAATAAGATCCCTCGAGCAATCCATGCGAAAGAAAAACTCATACAAAGTGATCTATAATTCCTATCTTATAGGAATACCTTTGTCACGCGCCCTTCGCTTATCCTGCTAGTCCTTTGGTTCGCTGGACCTCTTGCACGTTCAAGTGTCCGTGCCTCTATGCATATCCACACGAATACGATCTACACCTCAGAGAAGAACCACCTTAGTTGTGCTAGTAACTTGGGATGGTTCATAAAGCACAAGAACCTCCACTAGGGAGTTATGGACAAGGAGGAAGAAAGAAGAGGAAGAGAGGTGCACCCTCTAGCCTTTGACAAGGGGGGGGGGGGGTGGTATTTATACTCATCTAATGAATTCTAAGGATCTATGTCCCTTGAGCTCTTCTCATCATAATGCAAATAAAACCCAATGAATACCAAGCCTCTTGGTATTCCTTGAGACTCTTAATATTCTATTCATCTAATGAATAGAATGTCTCTTAGCCTTCCTCTTAAATAATATTTATTAAACCCTTTAATGAATATTATCAATAATTAAGTGGTTGAGTCTAATCTAGATGAGTCTAACTCAAATTTGACTCAATCCCATAATCTAATTGGATTCACTTGAGTCTAACTCATTTAATGCAATTCGATTCAAATCTTAGTCAAACCAAGATCAATAAATCTTTGAAGCATCGTGTCCTTAGTTTGTGACCCAATAGGTTCTCGTAACGTTAGCAATGTGTCTAAACCACTTTAGACACATAAGCAATGAGCGGCATCTAGCAATACATCATTGCTACCCAAGTAACAAGAAAAGTCGAGATCCGACTAATGGGATCTATCATTGATAATGTATAACCTTGTCCTTCTATCCTCGATATCTAGATTGACTAATGAGGCATAGACCATGTCATCCTCAGTCAATCTTGTATTTCTTGATCTCCAAGTAGACTCACTCAAACAAATGAGCTCAATATCTCATATTGACTCATTTGAGCATGGCCATGGTTTTTAGTAGTCCTACTTGATCAAGGAGCTCACAGATATCACTTCCGTCATATGGGAGGGATAGATCCCATCTACATCACTCATATCCCTCCGCATAATTCATTAAATACCCAGTGGTCGCCTTTATAGTCCACCCTGTTACGGGTGATTTTGACGATACCAAAGTACATAACTCATTATGTTGGAAACCATAGTGACTTCAGGTCTAAGAACTATTCATACTAATAGTCACATGAGAATGATTATGACATTCATATGACAATCTATGAAACTTTCTCATGGCGGGTCAATTCAGTACTCAATCTCCAATGTATACCCATGTCTCAACTTGATATCACATATCCATGACTTGTGAGTTCAAGTCATTAGTTGACCTACATGATAGTCTTCATGCATTAATATTGTCCTTGAATATTAATACTTGACTAGGAATGGTATAGAGTAGTGTTCTCTACATCATCTCACTATCGATTCAACTAATCGATATGATGTAGATAAGAACCTACTACCCAAGGATATTATTATACATAGTTATTTGGCACAAATACTTAGTAAGTATAATAACCAATCATGCCTTATTAATTATAGAATATGATATAAAATGTCCTTTGTTAATCATCACATAATTGGTTCTAGGGCTCCTACTAACAATCTCGCACTTGCACTAGTGCCAATCACTATAATATCTAATACCCAGTGACCTGGTATGACCATCATGCTTCTTTTGTGTCATAGCCTTAGTTAAAGGATCCGCGATGTTAGCATCTGTGGGTACTCTACATATCCTCATATCTCCTCTATCGATGATCTCTCAAATGAGATTGAAACGCCGTAGTATGTGTTTCGTCCACTGATGTGACCGAGGATCTTTAGCCTGTGCAATAGCTCCATTGCTGTCATAATAGAGGTCTATGGGGCCTACTATGCTAGGAACCACACCAAGTTCTGTAATAAACTTTCGGATCCAAACAGCCGCTTTAGCTGCCTCAGATGCAACAATATACTCAGCCTCTGTTGTAGAATCTGTGACTGTGTCCTATTCGAACTCTTCCAGCTCACAATGCCACCATTCAGGAAAAACACATACCTTGACTGCAATCTAAAATCATCCCTGTCTGTTTGGAAGCTTGCGTCACTGTAACCCTTTACAGCTAGCTCCTCATCCCCTCCAAATATTAAAAAATATTCTTTCGTCCTTCGTAAGTACTTAAGAATATTCTTGATAGCTGTCCAGTGACATTCACTAGGATCTGACTAGTACCTACTCGTTATGCTCAAAGAATACGAGACATCTGGTCGAGTACAAAGCATGGCGTACATGGTAGACCCTATAACGGATGCATAAGGGATCTGATCCATACGGTCTCTCTCCTCCTTAGAAGAGGACCTTGAGTCTTCGAAAGACTCACACCATGTGACATTGGTAGAAATCACTTCATAGAATTCTGCATGGCAAAACGATTAAGCACCTTGTTGTTAGTGATATGAGAGAAGTGTCCTAAGGCAATCACCTTATGATTGTAATCATTTATTTTAATAAATGAATATTCACTATTTGAGTATACATGTTTGTGTATTTGATTTAGATCTTAAACTCATATATTGAATGTCCGCAATATAATTCACAGCATGAGAGAATTTGTGATGAATTCACAACTAGTGATTATCTCTACATGTGCAATTGTGAAGTATTGAAATTGTCCCTAGTCGATGAATTGATAAATACGGACACTATCAATTCTGTTGAGACTAGCATGGGTTATTCTCTAATCAGCTGATTCTCACTGGCTGGTGACATTGAGATGTCCGGAGATAAACATGAATGTTAGTTAAGGGAACTAGTTCATTGGAGTGACTGGCTGTAAAACTTCATATGGTAGTCTACATATAGATATGTTAGTGAAGTTTTTACTGCAGCTTAAGTGCGATATTCTTTTGACTTGGGGTGTTCAAGTCATCTTGTCCATGGAGACTTATACTTTGACATCTTAAGCAAGCGTCTCCAAGGAGGTGTGGACCCAGGATGATTGGGTATAAGCCGAAGTGCCCGAAGATGTTTAAACAGCCTACAAAGGATTCACCACTCCTTGCAAGGAGATGTATACCTGAGGCCTATCGTCGGGTTGTTACTCGAAGCCTCTAGCCAGAGCATGACATGTTCAGAGTATGAATCTCTTAAATACATGAGAGTAATTAGAATCCGTAGGACGAGAAAACGTTACTTGGGCTAGGTGTGACGTATTAAGCCTAGTGGGGACTGACATACATAGACCATGTCCTGAACCAAGTGAGTATAAGATGGTGAAGGGAATGGGGCACGATTCATTATACCTGCTGAAGGGTTTCAGAATTGTTTCTGAGGTCAACCATTGATCTTTCGATTAATTGGGGATCATGATATACTACTAGGTGCCACTCATGATCGTTCTATAATTAATTGATTAATTATACACGGCCAACATAAATCGAAAGCTTATTTAGTCACATGCACTACAAGTAATTTGAGGGATTTAAAACGAGTTGAAAATTGGATTTTCCAATCAAGAGAGATTAAGTTTGGTTGAGCCAAATGATTAGTCGAATCTGAATTTTTCAGAGATGCATCGGAAGCGTGAAATGGCTAAGTCATTTGAAGACCTAATAGATGAATTAAATAAGTTTAATTCATTGGGGCTTGTCTTGGATGGGCCGGCCAAAGAGGGCCTCCATCCTCTTTGCTTGGCCGGCCACAACAAAGGGAGAGAACCAAGTTTTTGGTTCAATTTATAAAATAAACCAAGTGTGGTTTGTTTTATAAAATTATGGATAATATAAATTTTTATATAATAAACCAAGGTTTGGTTTATTTTTCATGAAAATTAAAATAAACTATGGATTGGTTTATTTTATTAAAATCAATCATGGATTGATTTAGCATGATAAGGAAATTTATTCCATAGGAGAGAAGATTTTTATCATGAATAATAATATGATTTTAACCATGATATAAAATCAAACTTGGCATGATGGAATAAGTTATTCCATATTTGAGAGGCTTGATGGTTGAGAGGCCACTATATAAAGGACCCAAGGCAAGGCTTGGGTGTGAATAATAGAGATGAAGGCATAGGCTCTTTCCCTCTCTTTCTCTCCTTCTCTTCTCCACTTCTTGCCGTGCGCCAACCAGCCCCAAGAAAGAGCACCAGCCGACCATCCTTTTTTGGTTAGTCTTCTAACTTCTCTCTTGATTTTTCTCGTCGCGTTCTCGGAGAATCTAGTAGTTCTCGAGAACACAAAACTAGTGGCTTTGCGAAGTCATCCCAAAGATACTCGGCCTGGACGCGAATAGAGGCGGAGCTTCTAAGGGACGCTTACGGTTGGATCACGTCCCTTCCTTCGAGTTACGTGAGGTAATATGTAAATTAGTTTATGTTTCTACAAAAATTTTAAATATATGATCATGTCTACACAAGATAAAATTGCATGCTTAGATGTGTCGTTAAATGATTTAGAGAAATTATTTATGCTAAACCTTCCGCTACGTAATTAATTTTAAAATTACGAACTCGCAACCATGTCAACATGCACCCCGGTCCCAACAGTGGTATCAGAGCCGAGGTTTGTGTTCGACATAATCATATAATTGTTTTGCGGAAATCTTTATCATGATCTCAATCTTGAAAAAAAACAATTATGGAAACTTTACAATTATGGTAAATTTTCGATTTAGGAATTTCAAAGTTTGGAAATCCTCATGAAATTTCACAAACATTTGAATTATCTCTGTTTCTGAAATTTTATGATAATTGTGAAAACTTTCCATATTTGAAAACTTTCCAATTTTAGAAATTTCCTATTTCGGAAATTTTCTAATTTTGGAAAAACGTAAGTTTTCTTTGTACAAGAAACTTATAATTATTCTGAAAACCTTTTATTTTTGGAAACTTTCCATTTATGGAAAGCTCGCAATTTTGGGTACTTTCTTTCAAGAATGTCTTGACAAATTATGGGAATATTAATTGGCATTTAAATTTATAATTGAAAATTAAATTATTTACAAAAATTTTTATTTTGGATTGAGCCTCGGGGAGCCGTCCAATTTAAAGTTAGTTGTTATAATTAAATTTCCTTAATTGAATTTAAATTGTCAAATGTTTAATTTGGATTGAGCCTCGGGGAGCCATCCAAATTATGTTATTGATATTAATTTTCCATAAATAAAATATGTGATCAAATCTTGGAAATTTTTGAGGTGATTCTCAAATAATAATTTCCTTATTTGATTTATGAGGTGATGCTCTTACATATTATTGTCTTCAAAATTAATTAGGAAAATTGTTTCCTATAGAGTATATTTCCTTAAATAAGATTTTCATTAAAATAATATATGGTTGAATTAAGGGAATCTGTCTCTTAATTTAATAAGATTTGATTTAGAGAAATCAAAGTCTTAAACATATTATTTCCGAAATTTATTATGATAATTCCGGAAATTGTTTCCCAAAATAATTCCTTGAATAAAGTATGAAATTAGAATTAGGAAATTCAGTTCCTAATTCAATTAATAAGACTTGATAAATTAAGTCACATACATACTTTATTAAGGAAATCGTTAGAACATGACATAATTATATGTCATGAATGTGCATAAAAGAAAAGGATGAGATCCAAAATCCCTTACAAAATATTAAGGCCAACACCTTCCATTAATATGGTTAGAATCGGAGTTTTGTTTCTCGTTTGTGTTGATGGACACATGCATGCCCTGCGTGAACCTCAACATGTTCAAACCATGGAATTAGTTTATTATTAATATAGTTGGAGTCAGAGGTCAATCCTTAGTTTTGGTTGTTGGACACATCCAAGCCTGACTAAACGGTTGAATGAGCTCCAACCATATTAAAATAATTTCTTGATTAATGGGTCAGCCTTAAGCTTGGAGCATCGATTTGTTGTGCCACAGCCAAGGTCGATGTAAAGAGAGGTGCAGTTGGGTGTTATGTATATTGTTGCATACTTGTTAATGAGTTATCAACCCAATGATTTATGCAACCATTCAATTAGTTGATAGCATAATGTGATAGTTACATATGTATAATATGTAATCGGTATAATTACCTATCTTCATAGCTAAGAATAACTTGATGGACTCTAGCCATGGTTGTTCTTATCTATGGTTGGATATCAACCTATTTGGAGATATTCCTACGATCTTCCGAACTGATAAAAAGGGTTATTCAATTCGAAAAATAAATAGAATTTAATTAATGTATATTGATGCATTCTTTATCATTCTCATCACATAACCTCAATTTGTATTTCTAGGATAATCACCTGATCATGTCTTCTCTGATTTTGCGTTCCATTTTGGACACCAATAAGCTGACTGGGCCAAACTTCATGGACTGGCTTCGAAACCTGAGGATAGTCCTCAAGGCAGAAAAGCTTACTTATGTCGTTGAAGAACAACTTCCCAACCATCCTCCTGAAGATGCAACTCCAGACCAGTAAGTGGCCTATCTGAAACATGTGGCCGATTCTGAACTTGCGAGTTTCATCATACTGGCCGCTATGGTACCTGAGCTACAAAAGCAGCATGAGCATATGGATGCTCATAACATCGTCTTCCATCTTCATGAGCTTTTTGACGAGCAGGCGAGATCTGAAAGGTTGAGGTCTCCAGACTCCTCTTCACCTCTAAGATGCAGGAAGACACTTCTGTTTCACAGTTTGTGTTGAAGATGTTGGGGTACATTGAGCGACTAGGCACTCTCGGATTTGCAATAGATCACGAACTAAGTATTGACTTAATTCTGCATTGTTTGCCCAAGAGTTACTCACAGTTTGTGATGAACTATCGGATGAACAAACTGGAGACTACTATTCCTGAGTTGCTTAACCTGCTGAAGACTGTAGAGCCTTCTGTAAAGCAGGATCAGAAGACGGTACAGTTAGTTGGTTCCTCAAAGAAAGGCTCTAAGAGGAAGCCCAAAGAACAAAATAAGGGAAGGAAGAAAAAGGCCAAAAAGATTGAAAAGGCGCCAAAACGCACTTGCCATCACTGCGGCAAGGAGGTCCACTGGCGAAGAAACTGTAAGGTTTATCTTGAGTCCTTGAAGAAGAAGGCATCCGATGCCCCATCCTCATCAGGTATCTTCGTTATTGAATGTCACTCTATTTCCTCGGACACCTGGGTACATGATACTGGGTGTAGCTCATATATATGTAATGACATACAGGGGCTAAGGAATAGAAGAAGACTCGTCAAGGGAGAAGCGAATTTACGAGTTGGAAATGGAGCAAAGATTGCTGCTGTTGCCATCGGAACAAATTTACTAAAGCTCCCTACTTGACTTGTCTTACAATTGGATAATTGTTATTTTTTTTCTTCGTTAATAAAGAATATTATATCTATTTCATGCTTGAATGAAAAGGGTTATCATTTAACTTTTAGTAACAATTGCAGTTACATAACTTTAAATGGTGTTCTTTATGGCACCCGAACTGTATGCAATGGTATCTACACGTTAGATTTATCCGGTGACGTTTTCAATATCGAAGTTAGCAACAAACGTGCTCGAATAGATAATCAAATAGACTCCTATATGAGGCATTGTCGTCTTGGCCATGTAAGCAAGAAACGGATGACCAAATTACACCGATGTGGAATTCTAGAATCATTTGAACCTGGTTCATTTGATACATGCAAATCATGATTAAAAGGCAAGATGACCAAATTACCCTTTTCTGGAAAAGGTAAACCAGTGGGAGAATTGCTTGGTCTAATACATACTGATGTATGTGGACCAATGTCAACTCTTGCACAAGGAGGCTATAGCTACTTCATTACCTTTATCGATGATCACTCACGATTCGGGTATGTGTTCTTAATGAAATACAAATCTGAAGCTTTTGAGAAATTCAAAGAGTTCAGAAGTGAAGTAGAGAAATAGCTTGGCAAAAGTATTAAGATACTTTGATCCGATCGGTGTGGTGAATACATAAGTCAAGAGTTTCAAGATTATCTTAGGGACAATGGGATATTGTCTCAATGGACTTCGCCATATACACCACAGCATAATGGTGTATTGATGACCACGGAATAGACTGTCACGAAATGTGTGGGTCCTCAAATTTAAATATGAATAAATGTTGGAAACCCTTTTTGCAATCAAAATATGAAAATTTTTCCTCGGGACTCGTTGATGTTGTGTGATTCGAGCTTGTATTTATGTGTCATTTGTGGATTTTGGGTTTCGAATCAATTCTAGATTGGGTTTCAATTTAGCATGAAAATTCAATGAAAATGACAGAACTTTAACTCGGCAGACTTAAACTAGATGATTGCAATTAATGGACTCCACCAATGAGGAGCTTTAATAACTAATGCAGACTCACGGAAATTTGGAAGCACAACTGATAACAAATGTAGTAATTCAACCAAGTTGTGTTCAACTTCAAAAATTACCATTCAAAACCAACCGAATGTTAAGCATGCATCAACCACTCAATGCTAAGTTCCAATTGATACCAACTGCAGAAGTTATGAATTGATATGCAGAAATTTAAGATTGAAATTCTGATCAAACTGAATGCTAAACAAGCTGACATCAAGTGCTGAAATTCACCAACAAGTGTGTTTAACTTGGTACTAAACAGTGCTAATTGTCACTTGATACAAAAACAGAAATTGAAACACACTTGATACAACTTGCGAAAATTTGAAAGTTGATGTGCCGAGAGGAATACTGATCACTTCAAGGATGTTGCATGAAGCAATGAATGTAGAATCGCATAACAAACCGAATGCAAAGATGTAACAACAAACCAAACTATGATTCTAAAATAGGGACCAATGAATTGATACGCAGGAATGAAAAGGACTGAAACATAACAGTGCTAAGGTTGTTCTTGATACCAAAATTCAGGGAGACAAATTGAAATTTCCGAAAAGAAGTTACAATTCAGAAATACAATGAATGCAAAGAAACTGATTCCAACTTGGCACAAACTAATGCTGAAATTCCACTTGAAACATTGTACAGAATTTGATTTAGACTTGCTACCCAAATGGATAAAGCTTATGTGCCAAATCTAATATGGAATGCCAAGCTAATTTCGATAACTCAGAAACTACAAGGGTTAGTGCAGCTTGGAAGACTAAGCTGTAGTGCAGTAATGTGCAAGAATAATTGCAGAAGTTGGAAACCCGAACACTACTCAATACATGAGTAAACTGATGCAGAAATTGCTGCAAAAACTCATCAACAAACTAAATGCAGAAACCAATGGATCAAGTTGAGATCTGATACAATGGTTCATTAAACAGGGAACCTCGTGATGAGCTACGGTAAAGACGCGCCAAATCCATTATTGGCTAGTCACTTGCCCAAAGTGAACATCGGGTGTGATAATGCTGGATGGTTTGCGGAGATAACAAGCTGCTACAAGAGGACACTTCAAAGGATTTTGCAATTATAATGGTGATTGGCGGCTTCTTATGTATCCAGGTGGGAAGGAGCAACGATGAGCTAACTTTTAGACGGTTGATACATGGAGACGGCTGATGTATGTCGAGTACTAGGGTGCATGCTTAGAGATCCTGGGAGTTAGAAGACTGGAGATGCTGCTGTACATATTCGAGGGATATTGGAAGGGTGCTAGGAAGCAACAGGAAAAGGGATAGAGCTAAAGAGTGATTCTAACACTAGTTTCGAAATAACAAAACCGGCTGATAAGTGTATAGAGTCATATAAACAGTCGGTGGTTATAGTTTACTTGGCTCTACTTGTAAATCATTTTGGGTCACTGTAATTCTATATTAGAAGGTTAGGACTGGTCCCCCTTCTAGTATGGATTTTCTTTTAAAAAAAAAACCTCGTGATGAGCTGAAGTCAAAATTGCAGTAATAAAATTGGAGAGTGCAGAATTGGGGGTTGATACACAATCTGAAAGTGGCACGGAACAGATTGAACATAAAATCTAAGCAGAAGTGTAGAAATGAAATCAAATGTGAAGCAAAGTATACTAGTTGCAATTACTCCATAACAAACTACCTATCTAATGCTTGCAAACTTGAGAACTGAAACCTAATTACAACTGAAAAATTCAGAAAACTGAAACTGAATAACTGATTGAATCTGATACGCAGAACAGGGAATAGAAACTGATACGAAAGCATGAAATTGCAAGGTAAATTAAATTAAGCGTAGTGTTAACTAAACAAGCTAGCTAACTAATGGAAGAAAAGATTCGAACCACTAATTAAAGCAAAAACAACTCAAAACCGAAACTAAGGTAGCTGATACAAACATTCAAAAATAGAACAGACGGCAGAAATTGAAAATTACAGCTAGAAACTAAAATTGCAATAAGAATTCTACTCCTCAATCACTCCCTAGCTCGAGTACTCCTTGTTTGTCACGCAAGGGTGAGCCTCGAACCCCTAAGCTCAGCAATTCAATGGAGAAACTCAATCTGCGATCCATTCCAACTCAGCTTGCTCAAATCTGAAATTTCCATTCGAATTCCTTTAATTCAGCTGTGTCCGATTTCGCTGCAGCTTGTGGATGATCCAAACACTCCAGGGAACCCCTCTGAACTGCTCGGGTGGATGGAGATGGAGCACAACTGATCTAAAGGAAGCAAATGGCAGAGCTGAGGAAACCCTCACTCAGCTCTATTTCTTGGGCATGTTGAGGCTAGAAACTTCACGGATGAGCTCACCAATGACCTAGCACTCGATTTAATAGGAGAATTGAGGGGTCGCGGCCCTTGGATTGAAGAAATTAGCTGAAGAAACGAAGAACACGCGAAGAAGGAAGAAAACTGTGGCAGAGACGTGACGAAGCTGAAGACTGTGGAGAATTTGATTAAATACATAGGAATGGACGGTCCAGATTGATTTGGATGAATCCAATGGCTGATCTTCATCTGATCTGACCCAAACTTTCCAGATGTTGATCAAGGGTCAGGATCTGCCTCGTGGAAGCTCGGATCCTCCAGATGTGCAACGGATGGTCCAGATCAACCTAATCTTTGAATGGACGATCTAGAGCCCTCCGAGCTTGATCCAATGGTTGAATGAGCTCTGATTGGGATGAAACCTTCAGATCATGATCAGAGTGCTTGATCAACCCTAACCCTAGCTCGGATTGCTTCAGATGGTCCCAGATGGCTCAGATCTAGCCGCTTTTGAATCGAACGACCCAGATTAATCCGAAGCTTGATAACTCGATCCGGTTCCACTTCCGACTCAAGTTTGACCCAGTATGCCCTAGGTCCAAGAACCTTTCATGCCTACAAAAATAGATCAAAAATTTAGTGGCCAAATAATCCAAATATGTGCAGATTTGCAATTAAGTCCAAAATAAGAGGAAGTTTTAAAACCTAGGGTAAATTCACAATTAAGCAAGTAAAATATGGGTCAAACTTGGATTTTAGCAATTAAAATAATCAATAAAATAGTACTTATCATGTATCTGAGAGGCGTAACCGAACCTTAATGGACATGGTTAGATCTATGATGAATCATGCAACTCTTCCAAAATCCTTTTGGGGCTATGCGCTTAAGACAGCTGTTTACTTACTAAACAGAGTCCCGACCAAGGTAGTCTCTACTACTCCATATGAGACGTAGAATAGTAAGAAACCTCATTTATCTCACCTAAAGATATGGGGTTGTCCTGCTTATGTAAAGCGAACTGTATCAGACAAATTCGATGCTAAGTTTGATAAATGTCTATTTATTGGATACCCTAAGGAAACGAAAGGTTACCAATTCTATCATCCCTTGGAACAAAAGGTGTTTGTTTCAAGGCATGCTGTATTTCTAGAAAAAGAATTTCTTTTACAAGAAAACAGTGGGAGTAGCAATGAACTTTAAGAAGTTCAAGAAACTCCAATAGACATTTCAGAGACACCTAGTCTAGACCCACAACCAATAACTCATAATGATGAGCTATTAGTTGAACCTAAAATAACACCACATCTTCGTAGGTCTGATAGGACACCCAATATTCTAGAGAGATACAGATTTCTCATAAGTGAATCAAACAACGTGTTACTTATTAACGATGACAAACCTATCAGTTATGAAGATGTTCTGAAAAATTCAGAAAGGGATAAATGGCTTGAAGCCATGAAGTCGGAAATGGATTCCATGTACAAAAATCAAGTATGGGACTTGGTTAACCCACCTCAAGGGATTAAGCCCATAGGGTGTATGTGGGTTTTCAAGAAGAAAACCGACATAGAAGGTAATGTTATTACCTTTAAGGCTAGATTAGTGGCAAAAGGTTATCGTCAAAAATAAGAAATTGATTATGACGAAACCTATTCGCCAGTAGCTATGCTTAAATCCATTCGGATGCTCCTGGCCATAGCAGCTCATTATGATTATGAGATATGACAAATGGATGTGAAAATAACTTTCCTTAATGGAAACCTGCTTGAGGATGTATACATGATACAACCTGAATGTTTCACATAGGTTAATAAAACTAAAGTATGCAAGCTTCGACGATCCATATATGGACTAAAGCAAGCATCCAGGAGCTGAAACATCCGTTTTGATGAGACAATCAAAGAGTTTGATTTCTCATAAAATCCTGACGAACCTTATGTGTACAAGAAGGTTAGTGAGAGTGCAGTCGTATTCCTAGTGTTATTTGTCGATGATATATTACTTATAGGAAACGATATATCAGTCTTACAGTCAGTTAAAATTTGGTTGTCAAAAACTTTCTCCATGAAAGACCAGGGAGAAGCATCCAATATCCTTGGGATTAGAATCTATAGAGATAGATCAAAATGGTTGCTTGGTCTTTCGCAGTCTACATATATAGACCGAGTGTTAGAAAGGTTTAGCATGTCGGAATCCAAGAAAGGTTACCATCCCATCAGGCATGGGATCAACCTTTCGAAGTCTATGTGTCCGCGCACAGAAGATGAGAGGATTTGCATGAGTAAGATTCCTTATGCATCCACGATAGGATCTATCATGTATGCTATGTTATGTACTAGGCCCGATGTATCGTATGCTCTGAGCGTCACAAGTAGATACCAGTCTGATCCAGGAATGGATCATTGGGCAGCTGTCAAGACAATCCTCAAGTACTTAAGAAACACTAAGGATGTGTTCCTAATATATGAAGAAGGTGATATGGTAATACGTGGGTATACAGATGCCAGTTTCCAGATAGATAAGGATGACTCCAAATCTCAGTCCGGATACGTATTTATTTTGAATGGAGGCACAATAAGTTGGAAGAGTTCCAAGCAAGACACCGTAGCGGATTCTACCACGGAAGCGGAATATATTGCAGCTTCGGAATCGGTAAAGGAAGCAGCAAAGGAAGCAGTCTGGATCAAGAAGTTTGTCTTAGAAATTGGTGTGGTTCCAACCATTGATGAAGCAATACTGGTTTACTGTGACAACAATGGAGCTATTGTACAAGCGAAGGAACCAAGGTCACATCAGCGATCCAAACATGTGCTTCGCCGCTATCATCTGATCAGAGAGATTATAAGTAGGAATGATATACAAATTGAGAAAATTCCCACTGAAAGGAATTTAGCGGATCCTTTAACTAAGGCCTTGGCTCAAAGCAAGTTTGAGGGTCATGTTAGAGCCTGTGGTATTGGGTACCATAGAGATTGGCATTAGGCCAAGTGGGAGTTTGTTAGTGATGTGAGTGAAGTGTCCTAAGGCAATCGCCTTATAATTGTAATCATTTATTTTAATAAATGAATATTCACTATTTGAGTATACATGTTTGTGTATTTGATTGAGATCTTAAACTCATTTACTGAATGTCTGTAATACAATTCACAGCATGAGAGAATTTGTGATGAATTCACAACTAGTGATTATCTCTACATATGCAATTGTGAAGTATTGAAATTGTCCCTAGTCGATGAATTGATAAATACGGACACTATCAATTCTGATGAGACTAGCATGGGTTATTCTCTAATCAGCTGATTCTCACTGGCTGGTGACATTGAGATGTCCGGAGATAAACATGAATGCTGGTTAAGGGAACTAGTTCATTGGAGTGACTGGCTGTAAAACTTCATATGGTAGTCTACATATAGATATGTCAGTGAAGTTCTTACTGCAGCTTAAGTGTGATGTTCCTTTGACTTGCGGTGTTCAACTCATCTTGGTCATGGAGACTTATACTTTGACATCTTAAGCAAGCGTCTCCAAGGAGGAGTGGACCCAGGATGATTGGGTATAAGCCGAAGTGCCCGAAGATTTTTAAACAGCCTACAAAGGATTCACCACTCCTTGCGAGGAGATGTATACCTAAGGCCTATCATCGGATTGTTACTCGAAGCCTCTGGCCAAAGCATGACATGTTCAGAGTATGAATCTCTTAAATACATGAGAGTAATTTGAATCCGTAGGACGAGAAAACGTTACTTGGGCTAGGTGTGATGTAGTCAGCCTAGTGGAGACTGACACACATAGACCATGTCCTGAACCAAGTGGGTATAAGATGGAGAAGGGAATGGGGCACGATTCATTATAGCTGCTGAAGGATTTCAGAATTGTTTCTGAGGTCAACCGTTAATCTTTCGATTAATTGGGGATCATGATGTACTACTAGGTGCCACTCATGATCATTCTATAATTAATTGATTAATTATACACGGCCAACATAAATCGAAAGCCTATTTAGTCACACGTATTACGAGTAATCTGAGGGATTTAAAACAAGTTGAAAATTGGATTTTACAATCAAGAGAGATTAGGTTTGGTTGAGCCAAATGATAAGTCGAATCTAAATTTTTCAGAGTCGCATCAGAAGCGTAAAATGGCTAAGTCTTTTGAAGACTTAATAGATGAATTAAATAAGTTTAATTCATTGGGGCTTGGCTTGGATGGGCCGGCCAAAGTGGGCCTCCATCCTCTTTGCTTGGCCGGCCACAACAAAGGGAGAGAACCAAGTTTTTGGTTCAATTTATAAAATAAACCAAGTGTGGTTTGTTTTATAAAATTATGGATGATATAAATTTTTTATATAATAAACCAAGGTTTGGTTTATTTTTCATGAAAATTAAAATGAACCATGGATTAGTTTATTTTATTAAAATTGATCATGGGTTGATTTACCATGATTAGGAAATTTATTCCATAGGAGAGAAGATTTTTATCATGAATAAAATTATGATTTTAACCATGATATAAAATCAAACATGGCATGATGGAATAAGATATTCCATATTTGAGAGGCTTGATGGTTGAGAGGACACTATATAAAGGACCCAAGGCAAGGCTTGGGTGTGAATAATAGAGATGAAGGCATAGGCTCTCTCCCTCTCTTTCTCTCCTTCTCTTCTCCCCTTCATGCCGTGCGCCAACCAGCCCCAAGAAGGAGCACCAGCCGACCATCCTTTTGTGGTTAGTCTTCCGACTTCTCTCTTGGTTTTTCTCATCGCGTTCTCGGAGAATCTAGTAATTCTCGAGAAAATGAAACTCATGGCTTTGCAAAGCCATTCCGAAGATACTCGGCATGGACACGAATAGAGGTGGAGCTTCTAAGGGACGCTTACGGTTGGATCTCGTCCCTTCCTTTTAGTTACGCGAGGTAATATGTAAATAGTTTACGTTTCTGCAAAAATTTTAAATATATGATCATGTCTACAGAAGATAAAATTGCATGCTTAGATGTGTGGTTAAATGATTTAGAGAAATTATTTATGCTAAACCTTCCTCTGCACGTAATTAAATATAAAATTACGAACCCGCATCCATCTCAACATGCACCCGATCCCAACAGTTGTCAATATATGTACTCTGACTTAAGCCAAGCAATCTCTTAGGTCTATCTCTATAGATCTTGATGTCTAGGATATAGGCTACTTCACATAAGTCTTTCATTTAAAAACAATTCCTTAGCCATGTCTTCACAGACTGTAGTGAAGGGATATCATTCCCAATGAGGAGTATGTCATCTATATACAAGATCAGGAAGACAACTATGCTCCCACTAACCCTCTTGTAGACACAGGGTTCATCTTCATTCTTGATGAAACCAAATGCTTTGATTGCATCATCGAATCGAAGATTCCAGCTTCGAGAAGCTTGCTTTAGCCCATAAATGGACCTTTGCAATTTACATACCTTTCTAGCATGCTCTGGATCTACAAAACCCTCAAGTTGTGTCATGTACACATCCTCGAGTAAATTCCCATTTAGGAATATGGTTTTGACATCCATCTGTCAGATCTCATTGTCATGGTAAGCTGCAATAGCAAGTATGATCTAAATAGACTTAAGCATCGCCACTGGTGAAAAGGTTTCATCATAGTCGATACCATGAATTTGTTTGAAACCTTTAGCTACCAATCGCCCTTTATAGGTATGCATGCATCCATCCATATCAGTCTTTCTTCTAAAGACCCACTTACACCCAATGGGTTTAATTCCCTCAGGTGGATCAACCAAAGTCCATACTTGGTTAGTGTAAATGGATTCCATTTCGGATCTCATGGCCTCTAGCCATTTCTCAGAATCTGGGCTCATCACAGCTTCTTGATAGGATGTAGGCTCATTTAACTCAAAAAGCATAACGTCATCATGGTCAGACAAGAGAAATGAGTATCTCTCAGGCTGATGACGTATCCTAGCAGATCTGCGAAGAGGTTGGTCTACATAAACAGCTTGTTGTTCCATAACTTCTTGTGCAACAATCACATGATCCACAACATCTTGTGGTGCCTGTTCAATGTCCATTAAGGCCTCAGTATTATCTTCATCTTAAACTTCTTCAAGATGGATTTTACTCCCACTATTTCTTCTAGAAATAAACTTCTTTTCTAGAAAAACACCATTTCTAGCGAGAAACACTTTGCCTTGTGTGGGATTGTAAAAGTAATATCCCTTCGTTTCCTTGGGATATCCTACAAAATAGCACTTATCAGATTTGGGTCCTAATTTATCTGAGACTTGACGTCGATCGTAAGCCTCACAACCCCAAATCTTCATAAAAGACATCGTGGGACTCTTTCCAGTCCATATCGTATATGGTGTCTTTGTGACGGCCATTGATGGAACTCGATTATGTGTGAAAAGAGTCGTCTCTAGAGCACCCAGAAGGAAGTAGGAAGGTATATCTGACTCATCATCTATCGTACCATATCTAAAAGAGTACGATTTCTCCACTCGGACTCACCATTCCATTGTGGTGTTCCAGGTGGAGTGAGTTGGGATATGATCCCACACTCTGCTAGATGGTCACGAAACTCTTGGCTAAGGTATTCATCACCTCAATCTGATTGAAGCATCTTAATACTCTTGCCAAGTAGGTTTTGTACTTCACTTTTGAATTCTTTTAACTTTTCAATGGATTCCGACTTGTGTTTCATGAGATACACATAGTCGTATCTGAAGGATCGTCTAGGCGTGCTAGAGGGTGGGGGGGGGGGTGAATAGCACTTTTTCGTTTCTCTACAAATGGTTAGCGCAGCGGAAAATAATATGCAAAGGAGAAGTACAATGCTAACAATAATCGTTTACTTGGTATCCACCCAGATGGGTGACTAGTCTAAGGATCCATGCCGCGAGCACCACTTTCACTATCGAAAACTCTCCTTGAGGTGGAGAAACCTTTATAGTCGATCTTCCTCTTTATAGAATGAAGAAATGTGAGAGAGGAAGTATGAAAAACTCTTCAGACGAGCAGCACTTCGACACTGTACGGAACCGTACCGCTCACGTGCAAAAAGGTGCTCCTTTTATAAGTGAATAGGACAGACTCGCGGTCTGTCCAACCCCGCACCAGTCGACTACCCCTTGGGCAGTCGACTGGCCTAGTATTAATTGCTATCCAATGGCTAGTTTTCAGGGTATACCAGTCGACCGCCTTGGGGCCAGTCGATTGGTCCGAGGCCGAAAACTTTCTGCGAGTTTTGGCAGTCGACTGGCCCTGGGCCAGTCAACTGCCCTGCCTCTCAGCCTAGTTTTAGCCACTTCAGACCTTCTCCTTCACGTGTGCCTTCAGGTCTACTCCCTTAGCTTGCCTCTTGAAGTCCTCTGCCTCTTGATGTCCTCTTCCTCTGACTATCGTCCCTCGGATGCACACACAAACCTTCCCTTGGCTTGCCTCTATGTCACCCTTCACGTGTGCCCTTGATGTCTACTTCCCGGCTTGCCCTTGGAGCTCTCCTCCCTCGGCTCTCGTCTCACGGATATGTCCACCATGTGTGATTCTCCAAATCCTACAAACTCAATCACACACATCAAATACAACATAACACTCTAACTTTAATCATATTTACCGACACACATCAAAATCATGATCTTCCAATCATTTAAGGACCGATTGCCTCAACAATCTCCCCCTTTTTGATGTGTGGCAATATGTTTAAGTTAGAGATAAATAACAACAAATAACAGTAAATAGATAGTAATTGAAAAAAAATAAGACATAGCACTCCTAAGAGGTACCCTCCCCCTTAATTCATGTCTTCCCCCATTTTCAATTCTATCCATGATCCAAGTTAAGTTTCCACTTAACACTAAACAATATTAGAAATGTAAGACATATCAGAACCTAAGAGGTAACCTCCCCCTTAACCCATGTCTTCTCCCCATTTTTAATCATTCAAGGTAAAAGTGAGAAAGAAAACCTTAAACTATCCATTTCTAGTTAAAATTCTAACTTAAACCACCCATTCTCCCCCTTTGACACCATCAAAAGGATTTCCTCAAGCAACCCAACCCTAGGACATCAAAAGTGAGAATGATGGATTTCTGAAATTTCTCACAGTAGCTGAAACTGGTCGTGCGACTGATACGCTATCAGTTTCAATTTTCATATTTTTTGCCGAATTTCAGAAACCCTCAGAAAATTTAAAAAAATTCCAAAAATTATAAAATTTTGCATACATGTTTGAAATGATATACTTTATCTAGGAAAAATATTAGTTCATATAAAATGTCAAACATGCATGACTTTTCATAAAAATCCAAAATCTTTGAAACCCACTACATTTTGTATCACCCTTTCAATCCAATTTTGCAATAATATAACCTTCAAAAGCATGGCAATTTATATAAAGCATAAAATGGTTTTCAAAAGTTTAAAATGTTCAACTATGATCTTTGGACAAAGTGTCCATTGATTAAACTCTTGCCTTCCCCATAGTTGGTCTACATTTGATATTTTGATACTTTTAATGGTTCAACAATGTGCCACAAGCACAGGTGAGCCAAAAGTATCACCCTAATGGATCAAGCACCCTTTTTCACATCCAATATCTCAAAGTTCATCCTATACTTCCACAAAACACATTCGAAGGCCACTTCTTAAGGATGTAAACTCCGATTTAGGAAGAGGCTTGGTGAAGATGTCGGCTAGGTTCGACTTTGACTCAACATAGTGTAGTTCTATGTCTCCCCTTACCACATGGTCTCTAATGAAGTGATGTTTCACTTCAATGTGTTTTGTCCTAGAATGGTGAACTGGATTTTTTGTCAAATTGATTGTACTTACATTATCACACAAGACTTTGACCTTGGTGTAATGTAACTCATAATCCTCTAAGGTGTGCATGATCCAAAAGAGTTGGGAAACACACCCACCCATTGCCACATATTCCGCTTCGGTTCTTGATAGGGCAACGCATGGTTGTTTCCTACTACATCAACTAACTAAGGAAGACCCAAGAAATTGACACCCTCCACTAGTTTTTTTCCTATCTAGCTTACAACCTGCATAGTCTGAGTCGGTGTATCCAATTAGATCAATACTAGGGGTTCTAGGATACCAAAGTCCGACATTAAGGGTACCTTTTACATACCTTAAGATCCTCTTGACTACAACTAAATGGGACTCTTTGACACAAGATTGGTACCTTGCACACATACCTACCGCAAAAAGTATATTGGGTCTACTAGCGGTTACATTTGGAGGCTACCAATCATGCTCTTATATTGTTTAGAGTCTACCATTTTCCCTTCAATGTCACTATTCATTTTCACATTGGTTCCTATGGGTGTAGATGCTATCTTAGCATTTTCTAAACCAAATTTCTTTAACATCTCCTTAGCATATTTGGTTTGAAAAACACATGTACCTTCATTAGTTTGCTTAACTTGAAGGCCTAAAAAGAACGTTAACTCACCTACAAGACTCATCTCGAATTCATCTTCCATACACTTGATGAATTCTTGTAGGAAGTCATTGTTTGTTGACCCAAAAATGATATCGTCTACATAGACATGGGCAACAAATATGTCCTTATCCTTAGATTTTAGGAACAAGGTAGGGTCAATTGTTCCTCTCCTAAACCCCTTAGACACTAGAAATGAAGAAAGCCTTTCATACCAAGCCTGGGAGCTTGTTTCAATCCATATAAGGTTTTTCTTAATTTGACCACATGTCTTGGATAGTTAGGGTCCTCAAACTCAGGGGGTTGATCTACATAGACCTCTTCCTTAATGATCCCATTAAGGAATGCTGACTTCACATCTATTTGGTGGAGTGTGAAACCCATGTGAGCAGCATAGGCTAGTCGAATTCTAATTGATTCTAACCTAGCTACGGGGGCATAAGTCTCATCATAATCTAGTCCCTCAACTTGGTTGAATCCCCTAGCTACCAATCAAGCCTTATTTCTAGTGATTTTACCATGGCCATCTAGTATGTTACTAAAGACCCATCTTGTGGTTACAATGGTACAATCATTGGGCCTAGGAACTAACTCCCAAACTTCTCTCCTCTCAAAATGATTTAGCTCTTCTTGCATGGCTAAAACCCAATTAACATCTCCCAATGCTTCATCAATGGACTTTGGTTCTAATTGAGAGATTAGAGCTATTTGACTAGTTTGATCCCTAAAATAGGACCTAATCCTTACTCCTTGAGCTACATCACCTACTATTTGGTCAATAGGGTAATCATGGTGATGTCTCAAGGGCCTAGAGGTTGTGAGTTCATTTACTCCTTCTTCCTCATCCTCCAGGGTACTTCTTACTCTCCCTTGATCATTGCCCTCCAAATGTAAGTATTGGATTCTTTGGGCAAGGGGTTGGACTTGTTGGGACCGGGTGCATGTCGACAAGGATACGGATTCGTAAAAATTTAAATTTTTACGTGCAGCGGAAGAATTAGCATAAAATAATTTCCTAAATTATTTTAACCTCGTATCTAGCATGCAACCATATGGTGTGTTGACATAATCATAAATTTAAACTTTGCGAAAAAGTAAACTAATTTACATTATACCTCTCGTAACTCGAAGTAAGGGACGAGATCCAACCGTAGCGTCCCTTGGAAGCTCCGCCTCTATTCGCGTCCACGCCGAGTTTTCTTCGGGATGACTTCGTAAAGTCACGAGTTTTGTGCCGACGAGAACTACTAGATTCTCTATAGGCACAACAAAGAAGATCAAGAGAAAAGATAGGAAACTAACCACCAAGAGGTTCAATTCACTGCTTGAAGCAACAATTTTCTCCAACCGCTTGAAGCATGCAAAACAAGTCCATGACTTGCATGGAGAAGCCACGGTTGAATTCACTGCCCATGCATGATGAATCCCGTTTGCATGTACAACCCATGCATGCTCCCGTTCCGTTGCAATCAAGCATGGAGAAGAAAACAGCTTCACGTTTCACGCGTGGTCTGATCTGCGTGGAGAACAACCGCATGCACAACCCGGAGAAGAACCGCCGTGCTGTTCGGCGCCGCCATGCGTGGAGAGCAACTCCCTCTCTTGTTCAGCGCCGCCGTTTGCATGCAGAGACATGCACACCCTTTGCACTTCACGGGTGGTGAAGAAAACAGCGTTTGCTGTTATCTTTGGTGGTGCACTGCATGGAGAGGTCGACGCCGCTGAACCGTGAGCAGGAGAGAGAGAGAGAGTGG
This sequence comes from Boesenbergia rotunda, assembly GCA_024364735.1. Classification (NCBI taxonomy): domain Eukaryota; kingdom Viridiplantae; phylum Streptophyta; class Magnoliopsida; order Zingiberales; family Zingiberaceae; genus Boesenbergia; species Boesenbergia rotunda. The sequence continues at coordinate 12,910 of JAGFNQ010009190.1, read as the reverse complement.
AGAGGAGGAGAGAAAGAGGCTAGGGTTTTCTTGTGATCTATTCGATTCATCCACCGGATTGATTAGGAATAAAGGCTTCCCTTTGGTTCCTTATATAGTTGCATCTCCCTTGCTAAGTCTCCTCTTAACGGAATTAACGGAATTAGTTATAAGAATTTTATCTTATAAAATTTCTTATGACATATTCTGTTATGCCTAGTTTTATTATAACTAATTTATAATAAAATAAATTCTTCTCTCCTTTAAATTATGGAATAAATTTTATAAGAAATTTATAAACTTTCTTATTATGAAAAAATCAATTCATAATTGATTTTATAAAATTAAAATAAACCAATTCGTGGATTATTTTAACTTCCATAAAAAGAATAAATTTCTACAAATTTATTTATATAAATTTCTTTATACAAATTTATTTATCCATAATTTATAAAAAAAATCGCACAAGATTTATTTTATTAATTAAACCAAAATTAATTGGTTTTTCTCCCTTTAGGTGGCCAGCCAACCAAGGAGGGTTGGCACCCTCTTTGGCCGGTCCAAACCGAGCCGAACCAACGCGAATTAAACTCATTTAATTCGCCCAAAAAGTCTTCAAAAGACTTAGCCATTTTTAGCTTCCATTGCGCCTCCGATTAACTCAGATTCGACTTATTCCTTTTGATCGGAAAATTCAATTTTTAACTCGTTTTAAATCCCTCGAATTACTAGTAGTGCGTGTGACTAAATAGGCTTTCGATTTATGTTGGCCGTCTATAATCAACTAATTATAGAACGATCATGAGTGACACCTAGTAGTACATCATGATCCCCAATTAATCGAAAGATCAACGGTTTGATCCCAGAAGAAATTATTCTTAAACCCTTCAGCAGCTCTAATGAATCGTGCCTCATTCCCTTCACCACCTTATACCCACTTGGATCAGGACATGGTCTGTTTGTGTCAGTCCCCACTAGGCTGACTACGTCACACCTAGCCCAAGTAATGTCTTTCTCGTCCTTTGGATTTCTAATTACTCTAATGTATTTTAGAGACTCGTACTCTAAACATGATATACTCTGGCCAGAGATTTTGAGTAACAATCCGATGATAGGCCTGGGTATACAACTCCTCGCAAGGAGTGGTGAATCCTTTGTAGGCTGTTCAAACATCTTCGGGCACTTCGGCTTATACCCAATCATCCTGGGACCACACCTCCTTGGAGATGCTTGCTTAAGATGTTAAAGTATAAGTCTCCATGACCAAGATGACTTGAACACCGCAAGTCAAAGGAACATCACACTTAAGCCGCAGTAAGAACTTCATTGACATATCTATATAGATTACCATATGCAGTCCTACAGCTAGTCACTCCAATGAACTAGTTCCCATAACTAGCATCCATGTTTATCTCCGGACATCCCAATGTCACCAGCCAGTGAGAATCAGCTGATTAGAGAATAACCCATGCTAGTCTCAACAGAATTGATAGTGTTCATATTTATCAATTCATCGACTAGGGATATTTTCAATACTTCACATTTGCACATTTAGAGATAATCAATAGTTGTGATCCCATCACAAATTCTCTTATGCTGTGAGTTGTATTGCGGACATTCAGTAGATGAGTTTAAGATCTCAATCAAATACACAAGCATGTATACTCAAATAGTGAATTATCATTTATTAAAATAAATGTTTACAATCATAAGGCGATTGCCTTAGGACACTTTTCTCATATCACTAACAGGACCTCTTCTATATCCTTATCAATTATGGCTTTTCTAGGGTAGGTACTAGTTATTTTATCAATTTTAACATTCGAAGACTCCTCAATGCCTTTTGTCCTCTTGTTATAAACTCTATATCCCCTACTAGTCAATGAGTACCCTACTAGAATTCCTTCATCGACTTTTGACTCAAACTTCCTTAGGTCATCTTTGGTATTTAAGATGTAGACTTTACATCCAAAGACCCTAAAATAGTGGACTTGAGGTATCCTTCCATTCCACAACTCAAAGGCTGTTTTTCCTAGGAACCTATGTACCAACACCCGGTTTTGAATTTAGCAAGCAGTGTTAACCGCTTCGGCCCAAAAGTAGCTAGGAAGAGAATATGCATTAAACATAGTCCTAGCAGCTTCTTGTAGGGCTCGGTTCCTTCTCTCAACTACCCCATTTTGTTGAGGAGTCCTTGGGCATGAAAATTCATGCTTGTATCCATTTTCAACACAAAATTGTGTGAAACATACGTTTTGGATCTCCCCACCGTGGTCACTCCTAATTCAGTTTATTTTGGTATGTTTTTCGTTTTCTACCCTCTTACTAAATCCTATAAAATTCTCTAGAGTATCATCCTTATGTTTCAAGAAATAAACCCATGTAAACCTAGAAAAATCATCTACAATGACTAAGCAATATTTACTCCCTATAAGTGAGGGAGTACTATGGCAATCAAATAAATCTATGTGCAAGAGTTCTAAAGGTAAAGAAGTAGTGGTTAGGGTTTTACCTTTGTGTGATGATTTTGATTGCTTACCCTCTTGGCATGCATCACACAATTTGGTCTTCTCATACTTGATCATTGGTAGCCCCTTCACCAACTCTTCCTTGGCCACTCTTGTAATGCTTCTCATGTTGACATGTCTAAATCTCCGATGCCATAACCATCGTTCTTCTTTTTTGGATATGAAACACTTAGCAACATTGTTAGTAGCATATGTAAGATCAAGGTAATATAAATTTGCCTCTCTAAACCCTTCTAATATGTCATTATTTGATTCATTATGCTTTATTATACATTTGCTAGCATGAAATTCAACTCTAAAACCAGCATCACATAATTGACTCACACTTAATAAATTGAACTTCATATCTTTGATTAGAAGTACCTTATGTATAGAAATGGTGGGAGATACCTCAATTGTGTCCCTACCAATGATTTTCAATTTTCCACTATTCCCAAAGGAGACCGTCCCTTCTCTTAAGTAGCTAATAGTGGTGAACTTGCTCACATCCCCGGTCATGTGTCCTGAGCATCCACTATCTACTATCCACATAGATGAGGCCTCCTTCACCTTTACCTAAACAACATGGAAAACATATTCTATTGGTACCCATATCTTTGATCCATAAGCATCATTTAGAAATCTCTTAGGTACCCATGCCTTTTTTGTGGTTCCCTTAGCCCCTAGTCGCCTAGATGCACCAATCCTACCGGTAAGTGAGACAAAGGCTACCTCCTTTTGTTGGGACCGGGTGCATGTCGACAAGGATACGAGTTCGTAAAATTTTAAATTTTTACGTGCAGCGGAAGAATTTGCATAAAATAATTTCCTAAATTATTTTAACTTCGTATCTAGCATGCAATCTTATGGTGTGTTGACATAATCATAAAATAAAACTTTGCGGAATAGTAAACTAATTTACCAAGTACCTCGCGTAACTCGAAGTAAGGGACGTGATCCAACCGTAGCGTCCCTTGGAAGCTTCGCCTCTATTCGTGTCCACGCCGAGTTCTCTTCGGGATGACTTCGCAAAGTCATGAGTTTTGTGTCGACGAGAACTACTAGATTCTCTATAGGCACAACAAAGAAGATCAAGAGAGGAATTAGGAAACTAACAAACAAGAAGCGGAATCCAAATTCCGGGAAGAGAGGAGTCGCTATCCGCTTCTTCTTCTTCTTGTTCGGGTTCTCCTTCTTCTTGAAGCTCACGGCAACCTTTGGTTGGGTAGAGATTGCGCCGGCCCTAAGCCTCCAAGTGGGCGCTGGCCCTAAGACTCCAAGAGTGTGCGCCGGCCCTAAGGGAAGAGAAGGGAAGGAGAGAAAAGAATAGAAGAGAGAGAGGGAGAGGTTAGCTCTATTTCAATTAGGAATTAAAGGCTTCCCTTTGGTTCCTTATATAGTTGCTTCTCCCTTGCCAAGTCTCCTCTTAACGAAATTAACGGAATTAGTTATAAGAAATTTATCCTATAAATTCTCTTATGAATTATTCCGTTTAAACCAAGTTTTATTATAACTAACTTTATAATAAAACTAATTAGTCATAAGAAATTTATCCTATAAATTCTCTTATGAATTATTTCGTTTAAACCAAGTTTTATTATAACTAACTTTACAATAAAACTAATTAGTTATCATAAGAAATTTATCCTATAAATTCTCTTATGAATTACCAAGTTTTATTATAACTAACTTTATAATAAAACTAATTAATCTCTCCTTTTATTATGGAATAAATTTTATAAGAAATTTATAAACTTTCTTAATTATTATGGAAAAATCAATTCATAATTGATTTTATAAAATTAAAATAAATCATTCCATGGATCATTTTAATTTCCATAAAAAGAATAAATTTCTATAAATTTATTTATATAAATTTCTTTATACAAATTTATTTATCCATAAAACAAATCCTTCTCACTTTTTAATTATGGAATAAATTTTATAAGAAATTTATAAACTTTCTTATTATGGAAAAATCAATCCATAATTGATTTTATAAAATTAAAATAAACCAATTCATGGATTATTTTAACTTCCATAAAAAGAATAAATTTCTACAAATTTATTTATATAAATTTCTTTATACAAATTTATTTATCCATAATTTATAAAATAAATCGCGCTAGATCTATTTTATTAATTAAACCAAAATTAATTGGTTTTACTCCCTTTAGGTGGCCGGCCAAGCATGGAGGGTTGGCACCCTCTTTGGCCGGCCCAAACCGAGCCGAACCTACGCGAATTAAACTATTTTAATTCGCCCAAAATGCCTTCAAAAGACTTAGCCATTTTTAGCTTCCATTGCGCCTCTGATTAACTCAGATTCGACTTATTTCTCTTGATCAGAAAATCCAATTTTCAACTCGTTTTAAATCCCTCGAATTACTCGTAGTGCGTGTGACTAAATAGGCTTTCGATTTATGTTGGCCATCTATAATTAACCAATTATAGAACGATCATGAGTGGCACCTAGTAGTACATCATGATCCCCAATTAATCGAAAGATCAACGGTTTGACCCCAGAAGAAATTATTCTGAAACCCTTCAGCAGCTCTAATGAATCGTGCCCCATTCCCTTCACCACCTTATACCCACTTGGTTCAGGACATGGTCTATGGTGTCAGTCCCCACTAGGCTGACTACGTCACACCTAGCCCAAGTAGTGTCTTTCTCGTCCTTTGGATTTCTAGTTACTCTCATGTATTTAAGAGACTTGCACTCTTAATATGATGTACTCTGGCCAGAGATTTTGAGTAACAATCCGACGATAGGCCTGGGTATACATCTCCTCGCAAGGAGTGGTGAATCCTTTGTAGGCTGTTCAAACATCTTCGGGCACTTCGGCTTACACCCAATCATCTTGGGTCCACACCTCCTTGGAGATGCTTGCTTAAGATGTTAAAGTATAAGTCTCCATGACCAAGATGACTTGAACACCACAAGTCAAAGGAACATCGCACTTAAGTCGCATTAAGAACTTCATTGACATATCTATATAGATTACCATATGAAGTCTTACAGCTAGTCACTCCAATGAACTAGTTCCCTTAACTAGCATCCATGTTTATCTCCGGACATCCCAATGTCACCAGCCAGTGAGAATCAGCTGATTAGAGAATAACCCATGCTAGTCTCAACAGAATTGATAGTGTCTGTATTTATCAATTCATCGACTAGGGATATTTTCAATACTTCACATTTGCACATTTAAAGATAATCACTAGTTGTGATCCCATCACAAATTCTCTTATGCTGTGAGTTATATTGCGGACATTCAGTAGATGAGTTTAAGATCCCAATCAAATACACAAACATGTATACTCAAATAGTGAATTATCATTTATTAAAATAAATGGTTACAATCATAAGGCGATTGCCTTAGGACACTTCTCTCATATCACTAACAAACTCCCACTTGGCCGAATGCCAATCGCTACGGTATCCAAAACCACAGGCTCTAACATGACTCTCAAACTTGTTCTGAGGCAAGGCCTTTGTTAAAGGATCCGCTAAATTCCTTTCAGTGGGAATTTTCTCAATTTGTATATCATTCCTACTTATAATCTCTCTGATCAGATGATAGTGACGAAGCACGTGTTTGGATCGCTGATGAGACCTTGGTTCCTTTGCTTGTGCAATAGCTCCATTGTTGTCGCAGTAAACCGGCACTGCATCATCAATGGTTGGAACCACGCCAAGTTCGGAGACGAACTTCTTGATCCAGACTGCTTCCTTTGCTGCTTCCGAAGCTGCGATATATTCCGCTTCCGTGGTGGAATCTGCTACGGTGTCTTGTTTGGAACTTTTCCAACTTACTGCACCTCCATTCAAAGTAAATATGTATCCAAACTGAGATTTGGAGTCATCCTTATCTGTCTGGAAACTGGCATCTGTATACCCACGTATTACCATATCTCCTTATCCATATATTAGGAACACATCCTTAGTTCTTCTTAAGTACTTAAGGATTGTCTTAACAGCCGCCCAATGATCCATTCCTGGATCCGACTGGTATCTGCTTGTGACGCTCAAAGCATACGATACATCGGGCCTTGTACATAACATAGCATACATGATAGATCCTATCGCGGATGCATAAGGAATCTTATTGATGCAAATCCTCTCGTCTTCTGTGCGCGGACACATAGACTTTGAAAGGTTGATCCCATGCCTGATGGGAAGGTAACCTTTCTTGGATTCCGACATGCTAAACCTTTTTAGCACTCGGTCTATATATGTAGACTGCGAAAGACCAAGCAACCGTTTTGATCTATCTCTATAGATTCTAATTCCAAGGATATAGGTTGCTTCTCCCAGGTCTTTTATGGAGAAAGTTTTGGACAACCAAATTTTAACTGTCTGTAAGACTGATATATCGTTTCCTATAAGTAAGATGCCATCGACATATAATACTAGGAATACGACTGCACTCCCACTAACCTTCTTGTACACACAAGGTTCGTCAGGATTTTGTGAGAAATCAAACTCTTTGATTGTCTCATCAAAACGGATGTTCCAGCTCCTAGATGCTTGCTTCAGTCCATATATGGATCGTCGAAGCTTGCATACTTTGGTTTGATCAACCGATGTGAAACCTTCAAGTTGTATCATGTATACATCCTCAAGCAGATTTCCGTTAAGGAAAGCTGTTTTCACATCCATTTGCCATATCTCATAATCATAATGAGCTGCTATGGCTAGGAGCATCCGAATGGATTTAAGCATAGCTACTGGCGAATAGGTTTCGTCATAATCAATTCCTTGCTTCTGATGATATCCTTTTGCCACTAATCTAGCCTTAAAGGTAACAACATTACCTTCCATGTCGATTTTCTTCTTGAAAACCCACTTGCACCCTATGGGCTTAATCCCTTCAGGTGGTTTAACCAAGTCCCATACTTGGTTTTCGTACATGGAATCCATTTCCGACTTCATGGCCTCAAGCCATTTATCCCTTTCTGAATTTTTTAGAACATCTTCATAACTGATAGGTTCATCATCGCTTCTGAGTAACACGTCGTTCGATTCACTTATGAGAAATTCGTATCTCTCTGGAATATTGCGTGTCCTATCAGATCTACGAAGAGGTGTTGTAGTTTTAGGTTCAACTGATAGCTCATCATTATGAGTTATTGGTTGTGGGTCTAGACTAGGTGTCTCTGTAATGTCTATTGGAGTTTCTTGAACTTCATCAAGTTCAATGCCACTCCCACTGTTTTCTTGTAAAAGAAATTTTTTTTTCAGAAATACAGCATGCCTTGAAACTAACACCTTTTGTTCCAAGGGATGATAGAATTGGTAACCCTTCGTTTCCTTAGGGTATCCAATAAATAGACATTTATCAGACTTAACATCCAATTTGTCTGATACAGTCTGCTTCACATAAGCAGGACAACCCCATATTTTAAGGTGAGTTAAGTGGGGTTTCTTACTATTCTATGTCTCATATGGAGTAGTAGAGACTACCTTGGTCGGGACTCTGTTTAGCAAGTAAACAGCTGTCTTAAGTGCATAGCCCCAAAAGGATTTTGGAAGAGTTGCATAATTCATCATCGACCTAACCATGTCCATCAAGGTTCGGTTGCGCCTCTCAGATACACCATTATGCTGTGGTGTATACGGCGGAGTCCATTGGGACAATATCCCATTGTCCCTTAGATTATCTTGAAACTCTTGACTTAAGTATTCACCACCTCGATCGGATCGAAGTATCTTAATACTTTTGCCAAGCTGTTTCTCTACTTCATTTCTGAATTCTTTGAATTTCTCAAAGGCTTCAGATTTGTGTTTCATCAAGAACACGTACCCGAATCGTGAGTGATCATCGATAAAGGTGATGAAGTAGCTATAGCCTCCTTGTGCAAGAGTTGACATTGGTCCACATACATCAGTATGTATTAGACCAAGCAATTCTCCCACTGGATTACCTTTTCCGGAAAAGGGTAATTTGGTCATCTTGCCTTTTAAACATGATTCGCATGTATCAAATGAACCAGGTTCAAATGATTCTAAAATTCCACATCGGTGTAATTCGGTCATGCGTTTCTTACTTACATGGCCAAGACGGCAATGCCAATGTAGGAGTCTATTCGATTATCTATTCGAGCACGTTTGTTACTAACTTCGATAATGAAAACGTCACTGGATAAATCTAACGTGTAGATACCATTGCACAAAGTTCCATTCCCATAAAGAACGCCATTTAAAGTTATGTAACAACAATTGTTATTAAAAGTTAAATGATAACCCTTTTCATTCAAACATGAAATAGATACAATGTTCTTTATTAACGAAGGAACAAAATAACAATTATCCAATTCTAAGACACGTCCAGTCGGGAGCTTTAGCAAATATGTTCCGATGGCAATAGCAGCAATCTTTGCTCCATTTCCAACTCGCAAATTTGCTTCTCCCTTGACGAGTCTTCTTCTATTCCTTAGCCCTTGTATGTCATTACATATATGTGAGCTACACCCAGTATCAAGTACCCAGGTGCTTGAGGAAATAGAGTGACATTCAATAACGAAGATACTTGAAGAGGATGGGGCATCGGATGCCTTCCCTTCATGGACTCAAGATAAATCTTGCAGTTTCTTCGCCAGTGACCCTCCTTGCTACAATGATAGCATGTTCCTTTTGGTTTCTTTTCAGTCTTTTTGGCCTTTTTCTTCTTTCCTTTATTTTGTTCTTTGGCCTTCCTCTTAGAACCTTTCTTCGAGGAACCAACTAACAGTACCGTCTTTTGATCCTGCTTCACGGAAGGCTCTACAGTCTTCAGCAGGTTAAGCAACTCAGGAAACTGGTCTGGAGTTGCATTTTCAGGAGGACGGTTGGGAAGTAGATCTTCAAGGACATAAGCAAGCTTCTCTGCCTTGAGGACTATCCTCAGGTTTCGAAGCCAGTCCATGAAGTTTGGCCTAGTCAGTTTATTGGTGTCCAAAATGGAACGCAAGTTTAGGGAAGACATGATCGAGTGATTATCCTAGAAATACAAATTGAGCTTATGTGAGAAGAATGATTAAAGAATGTATCATCATACATAAATTAAATCCTATTTATTTTACGAATTGAGTCCCCTTATTATCAATTCGGGGGATCGTAGGAACAACTCCAAATAGGTTGATATCCAACCATAGATAAGAACCACCATGGCTGTGGCCATCAAGTTTTTCTTAGCTATGAAGGTAGGTAATTATACCGATTACACATCACATATATGTAACTATCACTTTATGCTATCAACTAATTGAATGTTTGCATAAATCATTGGGTTGTTAACTCATTAACAAGTATGCATCTTTATACATAGAACCCAACTGCACCTCTCTTTACATCGACCTTGGCTGTGGCACAACAAATCGATCCTCCAAGCTTAAGGCTGACCCATTAATCAAGAAATAGTTTTAATATGGTTGGGGGCTCATTCAACCGCTTAGTCAGGCTTGGATGTGTCCAACAACCAAAACTAATGATTGACCTCTGACTCCAACTATATTATTCATAAACTAATTCCATGGTTTGAACATGTTGAAGTTCAAGTCGGGCATGGATGTGTCCATCAACCCAAACGAGAAACAAAACTCCGATTCTAACCATATTAATGGAAGGTGTAGGCCTTAATATTTTGTAAGGGGTTTTGGGTCTCATCTTTCTTTTCTAAGCACATTCATGACATAGAATTATGTCATGACTAACGATTTCCTTAATTAAGTATGTATGTGACTTAAGTTATCAAGTCTTATTAATTGAATTAGGAACCAGATTTCCTAATTCCAATTTCATACTTAATTAAAGGAATTGTTTTGGGAAACAATTTCCTAAATTGTCATAATTAATTTCGAAAATAATATGTTCAAGACTTTGATTTCTCTAAATCAAATCTTATTAAATTAAGAGACAAATCCCTTAATTCAACTACATATTATTTTCATGAAAATCTCATTTAAGAAAACTCTATAGGAATCCATTTTCCTAATTTATTTTGGAGACAACAATATGTAAGAGCATCACCTCTTCAAACATATTTTATTCATGGATTTAATTAATTACAACAAATAGTTTTCTAAGGGTGGCTCCCCGAGGCTCAGATACCCAAAGAAAAGTAATGTGTTGTAAATCCAATTGGACGGCTCCCCGAGGCTCAATCCAAATCAAACATGACAATTTCAATTAAAAATTGGGAAATTAAATTACAACAACTAACTTTAAATTGGACGGCTCCCCGATGCTCAATCCAAAATAAAGAATTTTGTTGTCAATTTAAAAACCAATTCAAATTTAATTGTCAATTAACTATCCATGAATTTGTCTAGACTTTCTTAAAAGAAAGTGCCCAAAATTGCGAGATTTCAAAAATAGGTTTTCAGAATAATTGTAAGTTTCTGGTACAAAGGAAACTTACATATTTCCAAAATTGGAAAATTTCTAAAATAGAAAAATTTCCAAAATTGGAACGTTTCCAAAGATAGGAAGTTTTCGAAATTATTATAAAATTTCAGAAAATAGAAAATTTCAAACGTTTGCGAAATTTAATGAGGATTTCCAAACTTTGAAATTCCTAAATCTAAAATTTATTATAATTCGAAAGTTTCCATAATTGAAAATTTTTTCCGAAATTGAGATCATGACAAAGTTTTCCACAAAACAATTATATGATTAAGTCAAACACTAACCGGCTCTGATACCACTGATGGGACCGGGTGCATGTCGACAAGGATACGAGTTCGTAAAATTTTAAATTTTTACGTGCAGCGGAAGAATTTGCATAAAATAATTTCCTAAATTATTTTAACTTCGTATCTAGCATGCAATCTTATGGTGTGTTGACATAATCATAAAATAAAACTTTGCGGAATAGTAAACTAATTTACCAAGTACCTCGCGTAACTCGAAGTAAGGGACGTGATCCAACCGTAGCGTCCCTTGGAAGCTTCGCCTCTATTCGCGTCCACGCCGAGTTCTCTTCGGGATGACTTCGCAAAGTCACGAGTTTTGTGCCGACGAGAACTACTAGATTCTCTATAGGCACAACAAAGAAGATCAAGAGAGGAATTAGGAAACTAACCAACAAGAAGCGGAATCCAAATTCCGGGAAGAGAGGAGTCGCTATCCGCTTCTTCTTCTTCTTGTTCGGGTTCTCCTTCTTCTTGAAGCTCACGGCAACCTTTGGTTGGGTAGAGATTGCGCCGGCCCTAAGCCTCCAAGTGGGCACTGGCCCTAAGACTCCAAGAGTGTGCGCCGGCCCTAAGGGAAGAGAAGGGAAGGAGAGAAAAGAATAGAAGAGAGAGAGGGAGAGGTTAACTCTATTTCAATTAGGAATTAAAGGCTTCCCTTTGGTTCCTTATATAGTTGCTTCTCCCTTGCCAAGTCTCCTCTTAACGGAATTAACGGAATTAGTTATAAGAAATTTATCCTATAAATTCTCTTATGAATTATTTCGTTTAAACCAAGTTTTATTATAACTAACTTTATAATAAAACTAATTAGTCATAAGAAATTTATCCTATAAATTCTCTTATAAATTATTCAGTTTAAACCAAGTTTTATTATAACTAACTTTATAATAAAACTAATTAGTTATCATAAGAAATTTATCCTATAAATTTTCTTATGAATTACCAAGTTTTATTATAACTAACTTTATAATAAAACTAATTAATCTCTCCTTTTATTATGGAATAAATTTTATAAGAAATTTATAAACTTTCTTAATTATTATGGAAAAATCAATTCATAATTGATTTTATAAAATTAAAATAAACCTTTCCATGGATCATTTTAATTTCCATAAAAAGAATAAATTTCTATAAATTTATTTATATAAATTTCTTTATACAAATTTATTTATCCATAAAACAAATCCTTCTCTCTTTTTAATTATGGAATAAATTTTATAAGAAATTTATAAACTTTCTTATTATGGAAAAAATCAATTCATAATTGATTTTATAAAATTAAAATAAATAATTCATGGATTATTTTAACTTCCATAAAAAGAATAAATTTCTAAATTTATTTATATAAATTTCTTTATACAAATTTATTTATCCATAATTTATAAAATAAATCGCGCTAGATCTATTTTATTAATTAAACCAAAATTAATTGGTTTTTCTCCTTTAGGTGGCCGGCCAACCAAGGAGGGTTGGCACCCTTTGGCCGGCCCAAACCGAGCCGAACCTACGCGAATTAAACTCTTTTAATTCGCCCAAAAAGCCTTCAAAAGACTTAGCCATTTTTAGCTTCCATTGCGCCTCTGATTAACTCAGATTCGACTTATTTCTCTTGATCGGAAAAATCCAATTTTCAACTCGTTTTAAATCCCTCGGATTACTCGTAGTGCGTGTGACTAAATAGGCTTTCGATTTATGTTGGCCGTCTATAATAACCAATTATAGAACGATCATGAGTGGACCTAGTAG
>JAGFNQ010009189.1:0-28809 GCA_024364735.1 Boesenbergia rotunda | reverse complement strand
GTGTAACGCCCGCCCTTATATCTACCCTAAAGGCGGGGTTACGGTTCCATACATTCATCATGTTAAGCATGTATATCAAATAGAACAATTTCAATGCAAGAAGAGTAGTAAGCATGCTTAAGCAAAACCTATCATTTACCAACATAATAGGTGATCATTTAACTTCGTAATTTATTGATCTAAACATGGTTTGAGCAAGATAGAGCATGGCACAATCTAAACATAACCTACTGTAAGTAAGCTAATTAAACACTATAGCAAGGCATCAAATAATAGAAAGGTAGCATGAGATAGCTAACATGACATAGGTTCCATAACTCTAACTTGACCAACCGTAGAGTAGTCATAGTCATCACACAATCAAAGTATAGTAACACAAATTGAAATTTTTTAACGGAAGCAATTTAGATTCTAAACAAAAATGGTAGATGAGAATCTTTCTTTCTTTCCCGAGCCATCACCACACACATCTTCTAGCCTTCCCTCTGCCTCTTCCTTTAGTTCAAGTATTTCTTACCGCTATCTGCAGCATAAGAAAAATAACAGGAACTAGTAAGCAAAACATGCTTAGTAAGAATCCGGGCCTACTCGCAAAACCATATCGATACATCATATCATGTACTCAGTAATCAAAACAGAACTATAAGCATCATAAGCATCACATCACATATTTCTAAGTGCTTTACAGCACAAGGTCATATCAAGATAGAATCATAAGCATCATAACATCACATCAATATTTCTAAGTGCTTTACGGAACAAGATCATCACATAATGAGAAAATGTTTTTCAAAAGGTTCCATAAAGGTAATACTTAAAAATATCATATCATCATCTTGGGCCCAGTTGTAGTACCACATCAAGCGCATTCCCTAATAAATTGGGGTAGCGAGCCACCAATCTAATTAGAGCAGGACCCTTCCGTCCTACCAATGCCATGACCTTCAGTTAACATGTACATTGGATTTGTTTAACGACCCCCTTCCGAGTCGGGTACACAACTTTCAAAGTAAAGTAATTTATCATGCAATTACTCATATATATCTTTATATGCCTAAAGGTACTCTTGGTCACATCATTAAGGGACACACCACACATTCGGGTGCTCTTGATCCCCTAGGGACACACCACGCATTCGGGTGCTCTTGATCCCAGTTTCAATAGAGTATCTCTTTTTAAACATATCATCAAACACATCATGTTCATATCATCAGGGTGCCCCATGGGCCGTAAGGCATGCTTTTATACCTAACAAGATAGGTCACATACATTATACTCATATCATATAATTAGTAGCATGCTTCGTGATTTCATCAAGTACTTCCCAACTCTAGGACTAGGGTTGGCCGAAAGTTACCAGTAAGGAATTTGGTTTTCCCACCAAGCATTCATTCAAGCATTCTTACAAACACTTCACTTATATCATTAAGCATGGATATATCATAAGGAAAATTATTCAACCTTGAACCCTAATTCCCCTAGGGTTGGCCGAAACCTTGTAGAGTAGGCTCGGCTAGATTTTTGACATCCAAACTTCACACACAATTATACAAACACCTTGTATACAATATTATTCCATACCCTAAGCATGAATGTTTTCTAGGATAACTCAACTCTCACTAGCCCCTTTTTCAATACCTTGGCCGAAACCCATACAAGCCCTAAACCCTAGCTTTTGTTATCACAAAAATGAAAGGACACATCATATAAATATACCCTAAGTTCCAAGGGATCTTCACATGCATCAAAGGGTAACCAAGGTCCTTCCCTTGGGTGTTGGCCGAAACCTATACAAAAGCATAACCCTAGATTTTTGTTCACAATATTTTGGATAAACCACATATACATATACCCTAAATTTCTAGGAATCTCCACATGCAATAAGAAGTAACCAAGACCCATGAAAGGGTGGTGGCCGAAAGTCTTATAAGGGAGAACTCCCATTTTTTTCAAAACAAGAACACAATGGAAACATGCACAAACCATTATACTGCAGGCGAGAGGATACATACATCCTAGCGCTGGATTTTAACCTTCTTAAAATTGTAGGGTACCCTACACTTGAAGGGTATGTGAAAGCCTTTTCTTCAATTTTTTTCTCTAAGACTCCTTGGTCTTGGTAGAAGGCAAAGATACTTGGCTTTCCTCCTTGCAATTTGCCCTAGGGTTAGAACCTTGGATGCTATTTTCGAAAATGGAAGAAGTGAAGGGGAAGAAGGTGGTTTCGGTGGAGAAGAGAAAAGGAAGAAGAAGAAAGAAAAAGGAAGTTACTCCAACTTCCCTTATTTATACTTTTCTCATGAAAAGACATGTCTCTTCACCCTTACCCACTTAACAAGCATGTTCCTTATTCCTTCTACATGAAATATTGCTTGGTTCATTGGTTATGACATGGTGAGTGCAACTAGGAGGTCCAAGGTTCAATCCTTGCTTCCTCCTTTCTAGCTCCTCTTTTTATCACAATTTGCACTAACCCATGTCAAAGCCCATTAAACCAAGCCCATCATGAAATTTCATAATATGAATAATATTTTATGAATTCAGAATATTTCATAATATTCCAAAAATATTATTTCATAATATTTTTAATATTCCATATTCATGAATATAATATTTCATGCTAATATTTCATGATAATAATATTTCATGAATATAATATTTCATGCATTCATAACATTTCATAGCATGTGATTGCATGAAATTCATATCATTTCATTATAACCATTTTCATACATTGTCATGATTTTACATTGACAAATTTGGGGTGTTACATAGGGTTAGTGGATGCTAACCCCACTTTGAGGGTTAAACCATGTTTAAATTGTTAACATGAAATATACTAGAGGTGTTTGTAATAATGTTTGAAGGAATGCTTGATTGGAAAACCAAACTCCTTTACTTGTGAGTTTCGGCCAACCCTAGTTCTAGAGTTGAGAAGTACCTAATGAGACCATGAAGCATGCTACTACATATGTGATGTGTATATAAATTATATGACCTATCTTATTAGGTATGAAAGCATGCCATATAGCCCATGGGGCACCTTGATGATATGAACATGATGTGTTTTATAATATGCTTAAAAAGGGTTACTCTATTGAAACTGGGATCAGGAGCACCCGAATGTGTGATGTGTCCCTAGGGGATCATGAGCACCCGAATGTGTGGTGTGTCCCTTTGAGAAGTGATTAAGAGTACCTTTAGGCATATACATATATGAGTAATTGAATGATAAATTACTTTACTTTGAAAGTTGTGTACCCGACTCGGAAGGGGGTCGTTAAACAAATCCAATGTGCATGTTAACTGAAGGTCATGGCATTGGTAGGACGGAAGGGTCCTGCTCTAATTAGATTGGTGGCTCGCTACCCCAATTTATTAGGGAACGCGCATGATGTGGTACTACAACTGGGCCCTGGAGATATTGTATTTTCAAGTACTTACCATTATGGAACTGTTTTTGAAAAACATATTATTTTCTCATTGTGAGATAATCTTGTTCTGTAAAGTACTTAGAGAGATTTGATGTGATGTTTATGATGCTTGATGAGATGCTTATGATGCTGATAATCTTGTTCTATCTTGATTACTGAGTACATGATATGATGTATCGATATGGTTTTGCGAGTAGGCCCGGATTCTTACTAAGCATGTTTTGCTTACTAGTTCCTGTTATTTTTCTTATGCTGCAGATAGCGGTAAGAAATACTCGAACTAAAGGAAGAGGCAGAGGGAAGGCTGGAGGATGTGTGTGGTGATGGCTCGGGAAAGAACGAAAGATTCTATCTACCTTGTTTTGTCTAGAATCTAAACTGCTTCCAATAATTACTATTGAAATTGTATTGCTATACTCTGAATGGGTGATGATCATGACTACTCTACTGTGATTGAGTTAGTGATATGGAACCTATGTTATGCTTGATAATACTATCATTAATTTTTAAATGTTGTAGAATGCATGCTAAGGAAAATACTAGGTAATTACTATTTTCTGTTTCTTATGAATGCTTCCTTTGCATGTATCTAAGACTAGATAACTCTTGCTATATTCCTATGTTTTATCTTGTTCAAACCATGTTTATTCCATGCCATAGTGTGTTACATGATCTTCCTATTAGGTTGTAAATGCATGTAGATATAAAAGAAATGAAAAACCATGCTTGGTAAATTAGTCTTCAATGCCTACTACATTTCTTGTATGTAACTGTTTTGTTTGGATATACATGCTTAACATGATTGTATGATATGAGTGTATGGACCCGTAACCCCGCCTTTAGGGTAGATATAAGGTCGGGCGTTACATTGGTTGTCCAAACCAAGTACACGCGGTAACTCATAGGTGTCAAGCAATTAGCTCCACACCTTTCTGTATCGGCTCAAGTCACCTATCAAACTGTACCTTCTAGGTCATCAACCAGGTACAGGTGATCCATGATCAAAATTCCCATGGAATAAGATGTATCACTTCTCTACTAACGATGATAGTATGTAGATCATGTCACCCTACTACATCAATGTAGGTTATGTACCCTAAACGTACCTTCCAGGTCACCTAACCAGGTACGAACAACCCAAAGTCTGAAACACTTTGAACCAGGATAAGTCGATCCTATACTGATCGAGACAACTAAGGTATGCAACCCTAGCCCTTGCTTAGCTAATAATAGCTAATACACGAACTATGAATAGTAAAGTCAAGGAAAAAAAAATCCTAAACCTCCAATAGGTTGTTGACAGATTCGACCTTGGCTGTTCGACTCAACAATCGATACTACTAGAGAATTAACATTCTCTGCTCCAAGGTCTTATCCGCAATATATCAATGAATCGCTCTCATGAACGATCACAAATAAGATAGATTGATAACATGTCAATCCAACTAAACCAAGTCTACATATCTCTATCCATCCAGTATGAATATAAGATCCCACCAAGTTGGGATAGTCTAACCAATCCAAAATCTAATACTGAGTACTAAAGCTAGGATAGTACTAGAAAGATATACCTTTTGCCGCCTGGAGATGTCCCGTTGCCGCCAGGTCCCAGAGTACAAATCCCGCCGTGAAACAACTCCGAAAATCTGAAATGTACTCGAGTAGACTCATCTAACCCGAGCTCCGACACCTACCGGGTAGGTATCAGATTTAACTCCGACAAATCTGTAAATCAAATACGCAACGTAAACCTACATCCACAAGTCCCTAAGGTATCCGGCAAACTTGGTTCTGATACCAAAAATAAATTGGTATCAGATAGACATCGAAAACTCCACAAGTCCCCAAGGTATCTCGGAAACCTCGCTCTGATACCAAAATTAAATTGGTATCAGATAAACACCGAAAAACCCGCAAATACCCGAGGTATCTCGCAACCTGAGCTCTGATACCAAAAAAAAATTGGTATCAGATGGACATCGAAAATCCACAAGTCCCCAAGTTATCCGGCAACTTGGCTCTGATACCAAAATAAATTGGTATCAGATGGACATAGAAAATCCACAAGTCCCCAATGTATCCGGCAACCTGGCTCTGATACCAAAATTAAATTGTCATGCCCCGAGACCCTGGAGCCGCTGATCCAATAGAAAATCGGACAACACCTCCCCTGTCCGGCGGACAATTTACACATACACATAGATACAAATAGCATAACCACACAGTTAAATGGCCTCAGGCCTCAAATCCAAACAGAAACAACGGATATATGACTATAACCATCGTAAAACCAAAGTACGAACTCACCTGAGCTGCCAGGGGGCAGGAACAAAGCTAAAACCCCATGAAGTCCAACATAAAACTCAAAAGTACAATCCCATCGAATAAAACATATATACATGTCCAAAACATAGCAACGGAAGCAAAGTACATAATACAGGGTCCATAACCGTAAATCAACATAAAATAAAATGAAGCAGAGCTCCTCTCGAGCTAGGGACTGGCGGCTAGGGCTCTCCTGGCAGACATCAACCTAAAATTAAGGAAAATAACTAACGGTGTGAGTCCAAAGGAACTCTGCGGATACCCAGAATAGATATGCATATAAAGTTATACTAACAATAAGAGTTCCACTAAGACAGTCTCATATCAACAATAGGGAAAGACTAGTACTGAAAATACTGAGGTAGATACATACCAGAATCCATCTAACCTGAAAAGAGGGTAATAAATACCTATGGAACACCAATAGACATATAATCTCAGATAACAAGTCTCCAGTATATGCATGTCAACAGGTGCAGAAATCAAGTGCAGCAAACAATGCACGATGCAAAATATGCACATGGTGCAATGACATGTGTCACCCCTGACGCCAGTCAGATCATCGTACACCTGTCATAGGCGACGTCTGAGAGGGTAGAGCTATGACAACTGTACGCACCCTGCTATCACTGCTCCTGAGTGACCGGGTGGACAGGATGCTGGCGGAGACTACGCTCCTACCCCAAGAAATGGGGGAGTCTAGCTCTTATCTCCTCATGGCTCAGTACGAGAAGGGATCCCTGGCTGCTACCACGCCCGGACCCACCCTCCAAATAATGGCCGAACGGAGCAATACAGGGCAAATGCACACTACGGTATCCACTAACCCATGAGTGGCTGTGTGCGCATATCGTGTACCGGAAGATGGTAGACTCAACCACAAGGGAGTTGCTGATCGCCGGCATGCAACAATGCAAAGATGGTGTATGATAGGTACACTTAGCTCACTCACCAAGTCCTCAGTATACTAAGTCTCAGTCTGAATCCTATAACAGGAAACACTAGTAACCTACAAGGTATACTGACCAGAAACTACTGATCCCTCAATGTCAAATGCAAGAGATACATCACGATATCTAAGCATACATATAGATATGACAATACTTGAGACTGTATGGAACTAACAGCATAATAACTCAGGGATAAACAACAAGTATCCAGAACAAGCATAATAAACAAGGATAGCGTATAATCTTACTGCTAACTATAACCGTCTATGCATAACAACATGACAATATCAGCAAAGATAAGTCAAAAGGTACCCGCCTCCAAGGTGTAGAAGTCCGTATCAAATGAGATAGAACCACCCGCCAATAATCCAATCAAGCTCCTGTATCAAGGATGTATTTAATTAGGTATTACAAAGATAGTAGCTAGCTAACAAGTCCCTAAATCATATTAGGGTTAACCTAATCCTCGTAATTCATTTAATTAACTTAATTAAATGATTAAGCCCTTATTTGTTTGGGATTAGGTTTTCTAATTTAGGTTTAGTCTACATCTAACCCATTGTTTCCCTTCTAGGAAATCAACTCATAATTCTAATAACCACAACATAATTGAGCTTACATCGCACACCGCAGCTCAAAAACCAATCTCAAATAGTTGGAATGTTGCAATAAAAGCTGAGCAACCTCCAATTAAACCCCAGTCAGATCACCTGCCAGTTTGGGTTCAAAACCCAGATCACAACCCTAAAACCCATAACACAACTTTGATTCAAATAGATTATCCACATCATGATCAAGATCAATCAAAGACCTTACCTCAGATCCCAGGAAACAATTGCAGAACCTCACAACAATCAGAAGGAAGACTCCACCAATCAATGAAGCTCACGGCAGGGGATCTTCTACAACTCCACCACTGCATGATTCAACTCCAATTTCCAGATCCCTCATTGAATAAAAGTTCCAATCAGAGACAACATAAGGAGCTAACAATCAACTCATTTCTTACCTTAAATCCCGGTTGCAGACTCTCACAACAAGCAAAAGATGCGGGATTAGAGCCCAAGTTCCAATTTCAATTTCTGGAATCCAATCTGCTGGCACCCACAATGATTCGATTCATACTCAACATCAGCTTCAATTATTGTATACATGATCGGTGATGTATCAGCTAGAGGAAACCTTACCCAAGTGGCTACCGACGTCGCTCCCTTGAACCAAGACCAACCGCTGATCGGCGATGTATCGTCTCTCAAGTTCCTGGCTAAGTGAACCCTAGCTCACATCCTGTGGAGCTCCGACTGCGCGAGGGTGTCGTCGATCGACCTGACCACAGCTGTGCCCCAAAACGCCAACGGTGAATCCCTAACTCCTGCTCGTGAGGTGATTTGGCAAATCGAGGAAGTCAGAACCCAGCCGCTCGCTCGAACCCAAGCGTATGATTCGCCAATCGCCGAAGGGGTGGACCAGGCAGGTCGTGGCGGCGACTTCGATCGGCAGAGGAGGGTGTGCGGGCGAAGGAGAAGACAAAGGAGGCGAAGGTTTGCGGCGGAATAAAGGTATACAAGTGAGGCTATATTTGTAATTAAGCCCTTAGTTTTGAGTTTTTAGCAGTTAACCCCCTCTAAATTCAGCTCTATTGCATCCAGACCCTTGATTGAAGTTTTAAGCCCTTTAGACCTCAAAATATTTTGTTGTATTCCATTTTACTCTCCGAAATTTTTTCTAAGGCCCCGATAACCCTAGGGTGTTTTCTGAAAAATTTTCTGGAGCGGAATAAAAGTGTCGAATTTAACAATATTACAGGATCAGGGATTCCTATCCAATTTGAGCATATTGAGGGATAGGATAATTAGTTAGTGTTAAATCGTTACGCCTTGCTAGAGGGGGGGGGGGTGAATAGCAATTTCTTGGTTCGTTCTTCCTACGTTGTTAGTGCGCAAGCGGAAATACAATAACAATATAAACAAACAACGCTAACAAATCTATTTACGTGGTTCGGAGATGAAGCTCCTACTCCACGACAGTCCATGAGGTGGACGATCCCTCGATCCTTCGGTGGATCACTCCCCAGATGCCCTCCGGCTAGCTCATGTAGCTCCTTCTGGGTGGAGAAACCTCGTCACAACCTTGAGTACACTATCTGAGCACTAAGTCTACTAATGAGCTCTAACCAAGCTCATTTCGTCAAGAGCTCCCAGCCTAAACCAAGTTCTCTTAAATAGAACTCAGGGCTGTAACTCACGCTGGCAGTCGACTGCTCCCAGGGCAGTCGACTGCCCCCACTCAGATTCGTTCGTTGACAGCCCAACGTTTGAATTCTGGCTACTTACCAGTCGACTGCTCGATTGGTCCAGGGTCAGAAACCTTCTGTGAGTTTCTGTGTTCGCTGGCAGTCGACTGTTATATCCCCAGTCGACTGCCCAGCTTACAAACGCACTCTTCCTCACTTCAACGACCCTCCTCCACGTGTTCCTTCAGGTACACTCCCTTGGCTTGCCCCTTGAAGTCTTCTTCCACCGGCTATCGCCCCTCAGATGCGCACACAAGCCTTCCCTTGGCTTGCCACCATGCAACCCTTCACATGTGCCCTTTGAAGTCCACTTCCTATCTTGCCCTTGGAGTCCTCCTCCCTCGGCTCTTGTCCCTTCATGACTTAGCTGACTCTTCACCAGCAGCCTTGATTGTTGCCATCGCACCCTCTTCGTCTTCGGCTCCCGTCCCTCGGATGCACACAAGCCTCCAGCTTGTATCCATGCCATCCTTCATGCATGACTCGAAGTCCGCACCCTCAGCTCATCTTTGTTGATGCAGTCTAGCCCGATTGTTGTTTTGTTGTTGACAACGATTTAAGTTTGGTTGAATGAATTTGGATTAAGTCCAGGTGGGTTTTGTAGGACCGGTGCCATCGATAGAGGGGGGGGGGGTGAATATCGGCCGTGAAAATCTTGTCGTGAAAACTTCGTAAAACTTTCGATCTACTCAGAGCGTTAGTGCAGCGGAAAAATAAAACAGAAGGAGAAATAACAATACAAGGGCACAGCGAGATTTATTTACTTGGTTCCCAACCCCCCAGGGTTAGTACGTCCAAGGCCTATGTACTCGGCGTGAGTCCACTATTGGTCTCCTTTCCGGAATTTCCAAAGGCGGAGAAAACCCGTCTTACAGTGTACTATTACAAGCACAAGTACAGAAAATTAAGTACGAAATAAATGCAAATCGAATAAAACAAATTCTGACGCTCGGCCGATCTGGACCTCCGAAGTGCCGCGCACTTCCTCCTGGAGCCTCCCAGTCGTAGAGCCTCGTCTTTAGCACGTTGACGTTGGTCAGAATGATCAGAATGGCACTTAGCAGTTGTATCTGAAGCAGAGGGGTCGAAGCCCCTTTTATAGCACTCCTGGGGGCGCCCTGGACGTCGGGGGCGCCCCTATAAACTCGGTGAAACCTTATCCCGTGCCCACCTCGCCGCAGCTGATAAAACCTTCGACCAGGGTGCCCCGGACCTCCTGGGCGCCCTAATGAAGGCTTATCTGTGTTTCAGACTCGAAACAGTAAATACAGCTTTGAACCCGGGCGCCCCGGACCTCCCGAGTGCCCTACTTGAAGCCTATTCTACTTGCTTCACTTAACCTGCTTTTTTACTCTTTGGCTTGGGCGCCCCCATCATTGGGGGCACCCTGGATGCATGGGGGCGCCCCCACTGATGGGGCCGCACTGCTTCAAGGCCTCCAGCCCTTGTTTTTTCGCTTGCTTTGTCTTCCAATCTTGGTACCTGCAAGATACACAAACACAAAGCACATATACATACAATATTAGCCTTAAGGACTTGGTTCAGACTTTGGATTTCCACGAAACCCTAGGCAACCGGCGCAAGTTCCCACCCCCGAGAACGCGCCTTTCACCTACTCCTTTCAGGAGACGGTTGCCACCCAGTCCTTTGGGTGGACTTTTGCTTAGCTTCCGTTAATTCCGGACCTCGAGACGCTCAAACCCTAACCCGTCTCTACTCCTATCCTTAGTCATCGCTCAGCTAAGTTGCCCAACCATCGGCCAGGTCTTCGTGCCCAATTCCCCGAACCAGGACTTCGGTGCCCAACCCTCGGCCAGGTCTTCTTACCCAGTCCTCGACCAGGACTTAGTGCCCACCTTCCGAGCAGGTCTTCGGTGCCCAGCCTTTTTCCAGGACTTAGTGCCCAGCTTCACTCACCTGGTCTTAGTGCCCAACTTCACTCACCAGGTCTTAGTGCCCAGTTTCACTAGGACTTAGTGCCCAGTTTCACTTTGGTTACTCCTCTCTTAACTCCCCTTCCTTTGTTCAATGTATTACTGACTTAAGTCTATTGTCAAACATTAAAACATTTAAAGGAGAACATCATTGATGCAACTTGCACCAACAATCTCCCCCTTTTTGATGTTTGACAATATCTTAAGTTAGATTGGTTGAAAAGGGCTAACTTACTTTCCTTGGGATAGAAAACAAAGAAAATGATATAGGTTTTGAAACTACATTTTTGATCTTTGGGAGAAAAGAAAAGAAAATTCTAACTTAAGCGCACCTCTCCCCCTTTGTCATACATTAAAAAAAATCAAGAATTCTTGCACCAACAATGCCAACACTTTGTTCTTTTGAAAATACTTAGTATAAATTTTTGAAAGCATAGTAATAAGAAGTACTTAAATTTCCAGAACAAATTCATGTTGAAAAAGTACTGTGCACTTCTGAAAACTATTTTGTATTGTAAAAAAAATGTTTGAACTGAGAAAATTTTCTTTAGAAAAGAGATTTCAAGAATGGAAGTGCTTTTCAGTTTTTGAAAAATGCAAGTATTTTTTGAGAAATATTAGAGCTTTTAAAAGATTAAGTACTTTTTGAAAAATATATTGAATTTTTGAAAAATTAGGTACTTTTTGAAAAATATTAGGCTTTGAAAAATATAAGTACCTTTCGAAAACATAATATTTTACTTGACTAGGTTTCTTTTCCAGTCTGACATAATCTTAGAAAACCTTGTTAACTACAAGGGCATTTTCCTATGTGTCCTGAAAATTTTTCAAACTCAAGTAAAAATAGAATTTTGATAATCAAAGAAAATGATAGTACTTTTGAAAATATATGCTAGTACATTTTGAAAAATGTGTGAACTTTTGAAGGCACAATATTTTACTTGACTTGGTTTATCTTCCAGTCTGACACAATCCTGGGAACCCTTGTTGACTACAAGGTCATTTCCTAAGTGTCCTGGAGATTCTCCAACCCAAGGAAATATTATTTCAAAAACAATTTCATAAGCCACAAAAATTTTGAAAAATCGAATAATAGTATTTTGAGAGATTTATATTTTCAGTAAGAAGAAAATAAAATAATTCTTTTAATTTGACCTCCCCTAGACTTGACCCAGTCCTGGAAAGTTTGTTGACCACAAGTACTCTTCCTCTGAGTCTTTAGGATTTGGTTCAGATTAAACATAACTATTTAGCAAAATAAATGATTACCAAAATAAACTTTTCTAAAATACTTTTTTTTTATTCAGACTCCCCCTAAATTTGACACACCCTAGGAGTCCTTGAAGATCATGAAGTGGACTTCTCCTCTGTGTCTTTAGGGTTTATCAAAATCAAATGAACACCAATTTTCAGGAAGATAGATTTTGAAACCACAATTTGGAAAGAAGATAATTTTTAACGTATAAGCCATTTTGAAAACATACGTGATAGAAATTAAGGTGCGGTTTTCGAAAAGTCTTTTAAAAATATTTAGAAGAGTGAAAACACTCCCCCTGTACCCAACATCGTTTGACTCTATCTAAGTGCCTTAAGGAACTTTAGTGTTGTCCTAAGAGGCTTGTGTCTAATTGTGTGAGTCAAATAATTTTCAAAAGGATATAATTTTTGAAAACATATACTGTATTGGCAATCAAACAAGCATGAAATCCATACAAATATTATTATGTTGAAGCGCTATTTTGAAAATATATTTTTAGAAAAATATTCTAGCAATTTTGAAACACAATTTTGAAACATGCTTATCAATTCATTAGTCCTTAACATCTCACCCATTCTAGATGTGTCAATACAGTAAGCATGGTTGCCTTATGGGTGTATTGTGAGATGCTTGAATCATTTTTCTTAATTTATTATTAACTCTAAGATTTAATTGAAGCTTGTGTTAGATTTGAATTTGACAAGAAGTAACTTGAATTTGAATTTCAAAAATTGGCTTTCAGGTCTTGGCGAGGCACTAGGCCTTCTTTGGCCGTAGCCTTATTGGATCATCAACCTTTTCCTTGACAAAGCCTTTTAATGAAATTTCATTTTCAAAATTACTTTTTAAAAAATTCTGGTCTAACTAGTTTGGGTCTTGGATCGGTAGCTTCGGCTAGTTTCACCAGTCTAAAGAGACCAAGTAGTGTATACTTGACCTTATTAGAAGAGGTTTCCCTAACGTACTATTATCTCACCGCCACCCAATACTAGGTTGATCAAGTTTCAATTATACATTTTCCTATAGCCGTTCTAATATATGCATAAAATTTAAATATGAATGACATGTCATATATTTAAAAGAAGTAGCAAATGCATGACATGACAATTATGCATGAGTCAAACAATTCAAATCATTTTATTTAAGTTTCTAAAAATATATCAAATTCCCGATTTGATACATGTCGTGTGAACCCGCGAATATGCCAACCTACTTTGACATATTTAATTTTATTAAATTAATTGTTGCAGTTTAGATAAGATTTTAGTTTAGTACGAGTTTAAGTTATTTTGGATTCAAGTTAATTAAGAATTAATTGAAGTATGAATTAATGAATTAATTAGGAATTAATTGAAGTGAATTAATTTGAATCAATTAAAATTGAATTTATTTGAAGTAAATTGAATTAATTAACTTTATTTGAATTAAATTGATTTAATTGACTTAATTAAGATTTGATTAAGGTTTAATTTGAATTAAATTTAATTTGAAAATTTAATTTAATTTGAATTTAATTTAATTTGAAATTTTAATTTAATTTGAATTTAATTTAATTTAATTTGAAAATTTAATTTAAGTTGAATTTAATTTAATTTAATTTATTTTAATTTAATTTAATTTAATTTGAATTTAATTTAATTTGAATTTAATTTAATTTGAAAATTTAATTTAATTTGAAAATTTAATTTAATTTGAATTAAATTGAATTTAAATTTGAATTTAATTTAATTTAATTTGAAAATTAATTTAATTTATTTGAATTTAATTTAATTTAATTTGAATTCAATTTGAATTTAATTTAAATTTAATTTAATTAAATATAATTTAATTTATTTTTATTTAATTTTATTTTAATTTTATTTTAATTTTATTTGAATTTAATTTAATTTAATTTGCATTAATTGAATTTATTTGAATTAATTGAATTAATTTGAATTAATTGAATTTATTTGAATTAATTAAATTTATTTGAATTAATTTAATTTTATTGAATTTATTTTAATTAATTCGAATTAATTTGAATTAATTCGAATTAATTGAATTTATTTGAATTAATTGAATTTATTTGAATTAATTTGAATTTGAATAATTAAGGTTGAAATGATTGACTAATAATTGTGGGTTTAAATTCATCATTTTCATTATTTAAGAAATTTCTTCTTCATCTTTATCTATCTTTTCAAGTTTTTCTAATAATTTAGATTTATTTGAATCTTTGTGAACTTTATTAATTATGACCTTTATCTTAAATAGTTCCATATCCTCCTCATCCTCAAAATTATATCTTTTAGTATCCTCAAAATAGGAGGAGTAATTTGGGTCACTAACTAAAGTTTTGTAATAATTTTCAAGATTGTCTATAATTAAGTTATTATCTAAGAGAATTTCATCTTTATTATCCTCAATAATATTTTTAACAAAATCATTTTTATCCTCAGAAATAATATTTTCAGAATTAATTTCTGGATTATCCTTAGGATTTTCAAATTCGATTTAAGAGTTATACAACGGATTTTCAAATTTGAATTGATAATTATCTAAAGGATTTTCAAATTTAGAATTATTCTTAAGATTTTTTAATTCAGTTTTGTCCTTAAGATTTTCAAATTTGAATTCGGGATTAATTTCAGGTTTAGATTCAGAATTAATTGTATCATTATCCGTAGAATTATCAGAGTTTATTTCAGATCTGAGTTCAGAATTAATTTTAGCAATTATTGAATTGGTATTAATGATTAAACAATTTATTTCTAATATTTTAGCCATATTCACATTTTGTAACTCGTCATTCAAGATATCTACTTGACTATGCAATAATTCTAACTTATCAGGGAAATTATCTAAATTATTAAAAGACATTGCAGGAATTTGTAAAATTTTTGGAACATAAATCTTACGTACCTTCGCCGGACACTTATTTTTGTAGTGTCCGTACTTCCCGCATTTGAAGCATTGTACGTGATCCTTGTTTTTCCGGACTCCTGGCGCTGGTGCCCCCTTTGCCGCCGGTGGTGTAGATCGAATTTTACGAGTAGGGCACTAGTTTTTGTAGTGCACTCTCTCCCTGCACGTGAAGCATCTAACATGGAATTTAAAATTTTACATTTAAAATTAAATTATACCTGATTTACCCCTGGGTTCCTCCTCAACTCCTGGCGTCGTTGCTCCGTCGGCAGTTAGTCCGGTGAAGAGCAACCTCGCTCTGATACCAATTGTAGGACCGGTGCCGTCGATAGATTGGGGGGGGTGAATATCGACCGTGAAAATCTTGTCGTGAAAACTTCGTAAAACTTTCGATCTACTCAGAGCGTTAGTGCAGCGGAAAAATAAAACAGAAGGAGAAATAACAATACAAGGACACAGCGAGATTTATTTACATGGTTCCCAATGTTGATGTAGTCTGACCCTGATTGTTGTTTTGGTGTTGACACCGATTTTAGTTTAGGTGGATGATTATTGATTATGATTAAGTCCTGATCGGGGATCTGGCATGGTATGGAAAATCCTAGCCTGGAGGGTTAGGTGTTGAAAATCCTAGTCTGGAGGGCTAGGTGTTGGAAAATCCTAACCTGGAGGGTTAGGTATGAAAAATCCTAGCTTGGAGGGCTAGGTATTGGAAAAGTCCTAATTCGGAAGGGTTGGGTGAAATGTCCTAGCTTGGAGGGCTAGGTGAAAAGTCCTAACTTGGAGGGTTAGGTGCAAATTCCCATCCTGGAGAATTAGGTGAAAAAGTCCTGGCTTGGAGGGCCAGGTGCCTAGCTTGGAGGGCTAGGTTGGATGATGTTCTAACTCGGAAGGGTTGAGTGAAAAGTCCTAGCTTGGAGGGCTAGATGATAAGTCCTAACTTGGAGGGTTAGGTGCAAATTCCCAACTTAGAGAGTTAGATGGAAAAATCCTTAGCTTGGAGGGCTAAGGTGGATGAATTCCTAGCTTGGAGGGCTAGGTTTGAGTCCCTGGATCGGTCTGGTGACCGATCAGGGACATTGGTACGCTGCTCCTTCGTGGATCGGTCTGGTGATCGATCCAGCGATGTCTGATCGGACTGGTGACCGATCAGGGAGCACACAGTGAGGTTGGGAACCTACTGTGTGGCTCCTGATCGGACCGGTGACCGATCAGGGAGCAGGCTGCTTCCTCACTGCCTTGCTCCTGATCGGTCTGGTGACCGATCAGGAAGCGGACGGTGAGTGAGTTCCCTTACTGATCAAGTCCTGGATCGGTCCGGTGACCGATCAGGGACTTTGGATCTGATTAAAAAATCACTGTTCATCTGTCCTGATCGGTCTGGGTGACCGATCAGGCTTCACTCTGATCGGTCTGGTGACCGATCAGGCTTCACTCTGATCGGTCTGGTGACCGATCAGGCTTCACTCTGATCGGTCGGGTGACCGATCAAGCATGTATAGCCGTGAGAGCTGGGAATCCCAACGAAGCAGTGGATCGGTCTGGTGACCGACCCACATGCCCTGGATCGGTCCGGTGACCGATCACTTTAATTCAAATTGCGCTGTCAGACGCTTTGATCGCGTCTGACCATATCCGATTTGCTGCCACTTACATCTGATATTTGATTTACTGTGTGATACACTGCTCTAACACTCTGATTAAGCTGCAGGTGATAGGGGTGGATTCAAACACTCAAGGAGAGGTCAATGGAGGCTTTCCTTGGAGCAGGTTTGTCCGATTCTCCATTTCAGGTTGCAACGGCCGAGCTGCAGACTGGAGCCGAGACTGGGGCTTGGCTGAGGGGATCTCAGGAAGACCAGAGAGGGCTCAGTGGTAGCTGGCGTTGGCAGTGTGGTAGCTGGAGGCTACGGAGGATGTTGTCACTTGGTGCTGTGTGGAGAATCAAAAGCGCGGAAGCTAGCTTCGTGGAAGCAGAGAGTTCGAATACAGTCTTCTTGCTGCGCCTTGAGTTCTCCATTACAAGCTTGCTGCGTTCTTGAAGTTTCATCACTTTTGAGCAAGCTACTGATTTCGAGAAGCAATCATCCATTACTTGAGCGCTTGAAGGAGAGAACAAGGAGCTTAGAGTCCGACAGTGGGAAGACACGAAGAAGGGTTCTTGCGTGAGATCGCCACTGGGTGGAGCTCAGGGAAGCTTGCTGTGTTCTTGTCCTTGCTAAGTGTTTGAGTAAGATCCTTCTTGTTGTTTCTTTGTGCTTAAACTTTATATATGATTGAAACACTTTGGAGAGGTTTCTCCACCGAGAAGGAGGTTGTTTCCTATCCGGTGATAACCGGGGCTTGATCTGCCGACGATCAAGGGATCGCCCACCTTAAGGGCACGCCAAGGAGTAGGGGCAAGTTATCCCCGAACCTTATAAACCCTCCTTGTTAGCGATCTTGCTAATTGTGGTTGTTTGTTTTCGATTTCTATTTTGGTTTTCTGCACTGCTCTATTGCTTTATTTCTTCCACTGTGCTACTGATAAGATTGAGTGCAGAAATCTTGATAAGTGCCAAAGAGAAAAGAGATTGGCTATATTCACCCCCCCTCTCTAGCCATCCGTTTCCAACACCCAACCCCCCAGGGTCAGTACGTCCAAGGCCTATGTACTCGGCGTGAGTCCACTATTGGTCTCCTTTCCGGAATTTTGGAGGCAAAGAAAACCCGTCTTACAGTGTATAATTACAAGCACAAGTACAGAAAATTAAGTACGGAATAAATGCAAACCGAACAAAACAAATTCTGACGCTCGGCCAATCTGGACCTCCAAAGTCCCGCGCACTTCCTCCTGGAGCCTCCCGGTCGTAGAGTCTCATCTTTAGCATGTTTTCATCGGTCAAAATGATCAGAATGGCACTTAGCAGTTGTATCTGAAGCAGAGGGGTCGAAGCCCTTTTATAGCACTCTTGGGGGCGCCCTGGACGTCGGGGGCGCCCCTATAAACTCGGTCAAACCTTATCCCGGCGCCCACCTCGTTGCAGCTGATAAAACCTTCGACCAGGGTGTCCCGGACCTCCTGAGTGCCCTAATGAAGGCTTATCTGTGTTTCAGACTCGAAACAGCAAATACTGCTTTGAACCCGGGCGCCCTACTTGAAGCCTATTATGCCTGCTTCACTTAACCTGCTTTTTTATTCTTTGGCTTGGGTGCCCCCATCATTGGGGGCACCCTGGATGCAAGGGGGCACCCCCACTGATAGGGGCGCCCTGCTTCAAGGCCTCCATCCCTTGTTTTTTCGCTTGCTTTATCTTCCAATCTTGGTACCTGCAAGATACACAAACACAAAGCACATATACATACAATATTAGCCTTAAGGACTTGATTCGGATTTTGAATTTCCACGAAACCCTAGGTCGAACTAGCACAAGTTCCCACCCCCGAGAACTCGCCTTTCACCTACTCCTTTCAGGAGACGGTTGCCACCCAGTCCTCTGAGTGGACTTTTGCTTAGCTTCCGATACTTCCGGACCTCAAGACGCCCAAACCCTGACCCGTCTCTACTCCTGTCCTTAGTCATCGCTCAGCTATGTTGCTCAGTCCCTCGGACCAAGACTTCGGGCCCAAACCCTAGGTCCATGACTTAGGTGCCCAACCATCGGCCAGGTCTTCGTGCCCAATTCCCCGAACCAGGACTTCGGTGTCCAACCCTCGTCCAGGTCTTCTTGCCCAGTCCTCGACCAGGACTTAGTGCCCACCTTCCGAGCAGGTCTTCGGTGCCCAGCCTTTTTCCAGAACTTAGTGCCCAGCTTCACTCACCAGGTCTTAGTGCCCAGTTTCACTAGGACTTAGTGCCCAGTTTCACTTTGGTTACTCCTCTCTTAACTCCCCTTCCTTTGTTCAATGTATTACTGACTTAAGTCTATTGTCAAACATTAAAACACTTACAGGAGAACATCATTGATGCAACTTGCACCAACAGATTTAAGTTTGGTTGAATGAATTTGGATGAAGTCCAGGTGGACTTGGGAGATCGCACGCTGGCATGGGAAAAGACCTAGTGGGACTAGGCACACCTAGTGGAAGCTAGGTTGGATGAAATCCTGGTGAGTGAAGTCAGGTCCTAGCTTGGGAAGCTAGGTTGGATGAAAGCCTGGTGAGTGAAGCCAGGTCCTAGCTTGGGAAGCTAGGTTGGATGAAAGTCTGGTGAGTGAAGCCAGGTCGTAGCTTGGGAAGCTAGGTTGGATGAAACCCTAGCTTGGGAAGCCAGGTCCTAGCTTGGGAAGTTAGGTTGGATGAAATCCTAACTTGATGGGTTAGGTGTGGAAAATCCTAACTTGGAGGGTTAGGTGTTGAAAAGTCCTAACTTGGAGGGTTAGGTGTTGAAAAATCCTAGCTTGGGAAGCTAGGTTGAAATCCCGGTGAATGAAGCCGGGTGACTAAAATCCTGGTGAGTGAAGCCAGGTCCTAGCTTGGGAAGCTAGGTTGAAGTCCCGGTGAGTAAAACTTGGCACGGAGTCTTGGTCCGGGGGACTGAGCACGAGTCAGAGAAGGCTGGGAGTCTATTTTTTTTTTGAAAAATGGGTAAATATATTAAATGCTTCAGGGGTTATAATCCCCTTCTGTAATCACAAAATACAATCATAAGTCGGAGCTATCTACCTCGACATGTGAGGTAAAATCCATCGACATCCAAATACATCATGATGGCCCACCATAGCAAGCAACACACATCATTCGCATCCCTCATTCCTCCCAACCACATCCCTTTCCTACTACATTTGCAACCAATCAAATTGCATGCACACATCACACCCTTACCATGGACATGCAAGTCCAACACGTTGACCTTCCAACCCATGGACATGCAAGTCCATCACCACATTTCTCCTAGCCAATCACGTTGGCATGCAATCCCATCTCACACATAATCTCTAATTCATAAACCAATCAAAGCCAATCAAATCACAAAGTGAGAAGAATGAAAATATTGAATAAACGAAAACCAACGGACAACCATGATTTGTCCGTGTTTCCCCATCTCATAGCAAATCCTCCCCTTTATGAACGTGAATTTGAATCTTACGCATCATTTTGTCAATATCCGGGACTATGCCTTCAAAGCGACTTCAATTGCGGGCTTCCCAAATAACATAGATCATACAGGAGACGCTGAGGTGCCGAGCCTTCATCTTCCTATTGCTGCTCCTATAGTGCCTTCCGAGCATTTGGAAGAGCTCCTCTGGTGTCTTTGTCCCGTGGGTAATCTCTAACCATCGCCTCACTTTTCCCCACAATATTTTTGTGATAGGGCACTCAAAGTACAAGTGAGGATTTGACTCATCATAGCGCCGGCAAAGTGAACAAGTCTTGATAGGCTCATATGGCATCCTATCTGCCGTCCGTAGCTTCCCATGCGCAAGCAACCAAATAATGAAGCGATGTTTGGGCATAATCTTCGGCCTCCATACTACCGAACTCCAATTCACCGTAGGTTTTCGAGGCTTGAAGAATTCATAAGCATTCACCACCCCTTTCTTCTCCGAAGCAAACCACTCAATTAACATCATGTTCGTTGCTCCTTGGCCTTGCGAGCTCAATAAGATCTTGTTTCGGATGCCTAAGAGCCTTTTGATGAGCGGAGAATCCGTAGCTCTAGCCCTCCCCCTCTATGACTACCTCATACCATTGGGAGAGAGTAAATCACAGTATTGATATAGAGTTGTGAGTTTTTTCTGAAGGTTATATTGAAGGTCAAGAATAAGTTATAAGTGGTTGGAGGCTCTTGACTGGGTGACAAAGGAGAAGAAGGAGGCTCTTGTTCTCAGGTTCGCGAAAGAGTTTTTCTGAAGGTTATATTGAAGGTCTTCTTGTACGGAGATCGTTCCCTATTGTTGATTACCTTGGACTTCTCTCCACCGGCCTTTCTTCTCCGAGTTTCTCCTAGTGCTCTATTGTGTTCTTGTGGACTTCTCTCCAAATTTCTTGGTTTTCATCCTCTCCACTTACATGCTCTGAAAGAAGGACCTTTGGAAGTGTTTGCAGTACTTTCCGGCCATTGAACGTGCTTCTTGGGTTTTCCGGCAGTGTACTGAGGTGGAAGACAATTTTTCCGGTCAAGGTGCAAACAAGGAAGGTTTCTTGCATTTAATTACATTAATTATGGCATATCTTCGTATTAAGTACCAAGGTTGTGATTAGCTGGACGAGGTTGGCAAATTCATTCCGTGAAAGTCGTGATTGTTGACTTTCAAACCGCTATTGTTGGTGTGCTAGATGTGTGTGGGCTGGTAAATTCCAAATCAAGCCGCAATTGTTGACTTTCAACATCAACCCTTGTTTAGTTTGCTTCCTCTACTTAGCCGCATTTGTTGACTCCAAAAGCCAATGGGAAAAAATAAGAAGGGATTCAAATACTCACCTTTAAAAGAAATGCCAACCATATCTTTTGAAAAATCCAGATTTGGCAAACTGGAAGCTTCGGTCAAGGTGGCAACAAATGAAAATTTTAATGGTGGAAAGTCCAATGGACATGATGATGTGGCATCAAGAGACAAAGGACCATGTGGGATAGTAGAGAATCTTGACCAAGATGCTGATGTGGGATCTCAAAACGTGGACTTGAATGATCAAAATTCAGCCGATGTCATCGCCGATCAAGGAGAAAAGAATGCTGCCCCACTAGCAAATCAGATAGGAAATCAGCCCAGGACGGATGAAGAAGCAATGCCAAAGACGCATCCAGTTGGAGGACATGAAGAGCATCATCCTAATGAAGAAACGAAGACCTGGGCCAGGCTCTTCAAAGATAATCGTAAGATGATGACGGCGACACATCTGCAACAACACAAACCGACGAGGAAGCAACTGCAGTTTAGCTTTGAAGATATTGACACTGTGGAGGACTCGATGGGATACTTCCTCATCGGGTGTTTCATGGGTCGGCATCCGGGACGAGACGGGATAGATGCGGTAGCTCGGAGATGGAAGGTTCCTTATACTTTCTATATGCATAAAAGTGGATGGGTTGTGTATAAGTTCAACACTTCGCAAGATCGGGAGAATGTACTACTTGGTGGACCTTATTTTGCCTTTGGCATTCCCCTATTCCTGAAACACATGCCAAGATGCTTCCTCTTCAATGAAGATGGTCGTTATATTCCAGCATGGGTTCAGATTCATGGCTTGCCCGCAGATTGTTGGACAACAAAGGTGCTGAGCATGATTGGTTCGGAGATTGGGAGGCCGCTCTACACCGATCAATTGACAAAGTCACGTGAAAGATTATCGTACGCGAGGCTCTTGATAGAAGTCTCGGTAATGGAGGAAAGACTTACAAGAGTTCCCATCATGTTGCCCACTGGAGAACAACTTGACTTGGAGATTTTATATGAGAATATGCCAAGCTTTTGTGAAGATTGTCGAAGACTTGGCCATCGGAAGGAGACTTGTTATAAAGGGGATAAGAATGCTGATCAAAGGGATGCTAAAAGGGATCCAAACCAACAGCAATCTGGAAGTAATAGATCTCCATCAATGAGGGGCCGCAGGAGATCGAGTTATCGGCGACGCACTAGACAACCAGGGATGCAAGAGGGAAGAAATAGAGCAGACGCTACTCGAGAAGAGGTGTATCCTTTAGCTATGGTGGAGGTGGCGCCGACCGCAATGGAAGCTCCCTTAGAACATGTTGATGATGACTTGCAGAGGCCGGAAGAGGAGGGCTCTCAACATCCACCGCAGGAGGGAGAAGAGGATGATCATGCACGTAGGGATAAGGAAGGAACGGCGAGTACCACAGAAGGTTCAACCAAATCAGATACAACTTCTTCAATGGTTGGGCAAGGGACACAGGCATCAAGAAGTGGGGCATCTTCGACCTCACCATTGATGTCTTCTTCATCGGATGTATTAGTGACCTTGGGTTCGACATCCTCTTCCTCCGGTGACTCTCGAAGTAAAGGGACAGCCGGGACGACTTTGAAGAGAGTGCCGATGGTGGTCCAAAGTGATAGGCAACTACGGGTCAGAGCAGCTCGCACTGGAGGTGCAAAATGAAGGTGGCCGCGTGGAACATTAGGGGCTTTCATAAGTCCCTGAAACATGGGGGGGTTCAGCATCTCCTCCGGAGCAAGGACATTCAAGTGATGGCTTTATTAGAGACAAAACTCACAGAGGAACCCCTTCGAATGATTATGGATAGGCGGTTTTCAGGTATGTGTAACGACCCGGAAAATTCTCTTAATATTTTCTTAAAATATTGAGCATGTCTAGATAATTTTCCGAGGGACCTAGAAATATTAACACGAATTCTAGCCTAGAAATCCATGCCGTTTTCTCATTTAAATTGGGAAAAAATGACACTAATGGGCCTTATATGGGTTTTTTAGTACCATAGTTATGGGTGGATTTTAGATAAAAATTAATATAAATATAAAAGAATTTTAATGAGAAATATTAACATAATTATGGTGGAATTTTTAGAGGATTTTCAGAATTTTAGGAAATAAAATAAAAATAAGGTGCATGGACCAAGGATTGAACCTTAGACCTCTTGTACAACCATGCATGCTCTAACCAACTCACCTAGAAAGGGAATGTTATGAGGGAATGAAGTGGATATTGGTTAAGGCTTAGAAGAAGATGAAGGGTCATGGAGAGACTCTTCATTTACCTCCTTAATGGGTTATAAAGAGAAAGGTTTGGGAGTTACCTCTTCCCTTCCATCAATTGCACTTTCTCCCCTCCTCCTTCCTCATCCTAGCCGAAACCTCAAGGAGAGGTTCTCCCTTGGAAAAGCTCCAGAAGAAGGTCTCATCTTCAAGATCTAAGGGTTCCGAAGGATACAAGGGCAAGGGGGTTCAAGTGTCCAAAGGATTTACAATTTCCTTCTCTTTTATGGTTTAAAAATCAAGATCAACCAAGGTAAGACTCCCTCACCTGTGGTATAATAGTTCCTTATGTTTTTAGAATGATATATTGGTGGGTTTTTGGGATTTGATGTTAAAAGAAACAAAAAAACCAAGAACCCTAGTCCTATGGGTTTCGGCTGATGGGACCGGGTGCATGTTGACAAGGATACGAGTTCGTAAAATTTTAAATTTTTACGTATAGCGGAAGAATTAGCATAAAATAATTTCTCAAATTACTTTAACCACGTATGTAGCATGCAACCTTATGATGTGTTGACATGATCATAAATTAAAACTTTGCAGAAAAGTAAACTAATTTACTAAGTACCTCGTGTAACTCGAAGTAAGGGACGAGATCCAACCGTAGCATCCCTTGGAAGCTCCGCATCTATTCGCGTCCACGCCGAGTTCTCTTCGGGATGACTTCGCAAAGCCACGAGTTTTGTGCCGACGAGAACTACTAGATTCTCTAAAGGCACAACTAGATGATTAAGAGAAAAGATAGGAAACTATCCACCAAGTTAACGGAATCAAAATTCCGGGTAAGGAAGGAAGGAGTCGCGATCCGCTTCTTCTTCTTCTTTGGCTCGAACTTGGTGGAGGAAGCTCTCGGGCACCCTAGGTGCTTGCACCGGCCCTAAGGGAAGCAAAGGGCGTCGGCCCTAAAATGAATAAGGGGCGCCGGCCCTAAGGGGGAAGGAGAGGGAGAGGAAGAGAATAAGAGAGAGAGAGGGAGAGAGTTAATCTCTTGATTACTCTATTGATTGAAATTCAAGGCTTGCCTTTGGTTCCTTTATATAGTAACCTCTCCCTTGCCAAGTCTCCCTCTTAACAGAATTTTTATATCAAATTTATCCTATAAATTCTATTATGAATTATTCTGTTTAAGCCAAGTTTTATTATAACTAACTTTATAATAAAACAAATACTTCTCTCTTTTAATTATGGAATAAAATTTGTATAAAATTTTCTTATCATGGATAAATCAATTCATAATTGATTTTATAAATTAAAATTAAACCAATTCATTGTTCATTTTAATTTCCATAAAAAGAACAAATTTACTACAAATTTCTTTATAAATCTCTTTATATAAATTTCTTTTTATATCAATTTATTTATCGATAATTTATAAAACAAATCGTGCTAGATTTATTTTGTTAATTAAACCAATTAAATTGGTTTATCCCCCTTTTAATGGCCGGCCAAACCAAAGAGGGTGGGCACCCTCTTTGGCCGGCCAAACCGAGCCGAACCGATCGCGAATTAAACTCATTTAATTCGCCCGATAAGCCTTCAAAAGACTTAGCCATTTTAGCTTCCGTTGCGCCTCTGATTAACTCAGATTCGACTTATTTCTCTTGATTGGAAAATCTAATTTTCAACTCGTTTTAAATCCCTCGGATTACTCGTAGTGCGTGTGACTAAATAGGCTTTTGATTTATGTTGGCCGTCTATAATCAACAAATTATAGAACGATCATGAGTGGCACCTAGTAGTACATCATGACCCCTAATTAATCGAAAGATCAACGGTTTGACCTCAGAAGTAATTCTGAAACCCTTCAGCAGCTCTAATGAATCGTGCCCCATTCCCTTCACCACCTTATACCCACTTGGTTCAGGACATGGTCTGATTGTGTCAGTCCCCACTAGACTGACTACGTCACACCTAGCCCAAGTAGTGTCTTTCTCGTCCTTTGGATTTCTAATTACTCTCATGTATTTTAGAGACTCGCACTCTAAACATGATATGCTCTGGCCAGAGGCTTTGAGTAACAATCCGACGATAGGCCTGGGTATACATCTCCTCGCAAGAAGTGGTGAATCCTTTGTAGGCTGTTCAAACATTTTCGGGCACTTCGGCTTATACCCAACCATCCTGGGTGCACACCTCCTTGGAGATGCTTGCTTAAGATGTTAAAGCATAAGTCTCCATGACCAAGATGACTTGAACACCGCAAGTCAAAGGAACATCGCACTTAAGCTGCAGTAAGAACTTCATTGACATATCTATATAGATTACCATATGATGTTTTACAGTCAGTCACTCCAATGAACTAGTTCCCTTAACTAGCATCCATGTTTATCTCCGGACATCCCAATGTCACCAGCAAGTGAGAATCAGCTGATTAGAGAATATCTCATGCTAGTCTCAACAGAATTGATAGTGTCCGTTTTTATCAATTCATCGACTAGGGATATTTTCAATACTTCACATTTGCACATGTAGAGATAATCACTAGTTGTGATCCCATCATAAATTCTCTATTGCTGTGAATTGTATTGCTGACATTCAGTAGATGAGTTTAAGATCCCAATCAAATACACTAACATGTATACTCAAATAGTGAATTATCATTTATTAAAATAAATGTTTACAATCATAAGGCGATTGCCTTAGGACACTTCTCTCATATCACTAACAAACTCCCACTTGGCCTATTGCCAATCGCTACGGTATCCAATACCACAGGCTCTAACATGACCCTCAAACTTGTTCTGAGGCAAGGCCTTAGTTAAAGGATCCGCTAAATTCCTTTTAGTGGGAATTTTCTCAATTTGTATATCGTTCCTACTTATAATCTCTCTGATCAGATGATAGCGACGAAGCACGTGTTTGGATCGCTGATGAGACCTTGGTTCCTTTGCTTGTGCAATAGCTCCATTGTTGTCACAGTAAATCGGCACTGCTTCATCAATGGTTGGAACCACACCAAGTTCGGAGACGAACTTCTTGATCCAGACTGCTTCCTTTGCTGCTTCCGAAGCTGCGATGTATTCCGCTTCCGTGGTTGAATCCGCTACGGTTTCTTGTTTGGAACTCTTCCAACTTATTGCGCCTCCATTCAAAGTAAATACGTATCCAGACTGAGATTTGGAGTCATCCTTATCTGTCAGGAAACTGGCATCTGTATACCCACGTATTACCATATCTCCTTCTTCATATATTAGGAACACATCCTTAGTTCTTCTTAAGTACTTAAGGATTGTCTTAACAGCCGCCCAATGATCCATTCCTGGATCCGACTGGTATCTGCTTGTGACGCTCAAAGCATACGACACATCGGGCCTTGTACATAACATACCATACATGATAGATCCTATCGCGGATGCATAAGGAATCTTATTCATGCAAATCCTCTCGTCTTCTGTGCGCGGACACATAGACTTTAAAAGGTTGATCCCATGCCTGATGGGAAGGTAACCTTTCTTGGATTCCGACATGCTAAACCTTTTTAGCACTCGGTCTATATATGTAGACTGCGAAAGACCAAGCAACCGTTTTGATCTATCTCTATAGATTCTAATCCCAAGGATATAGGTTGCTTCTCTCAAGTCTTTCATGGAGAAAGTTTTGGACAACCAAATTTTAACTGTCTGTAAGACTGATATATCGTTTCCTATAAGTAATATGTCATCGACATATAATACTAGGAATACGACTGCACTCCCACTAACCTTCTTGTACACACAAGGTTCGTCAGGATTTTGTGAGAAATCAAACTCTTTGATTATCTCATCAAAACGGATGTTCCAGCTCCTAGACGCTTGCTTCAGTCCATATATGGATCGTCGAAGCTTGCATACTTTGGTTTTATCAACCGATGTGAAACCTTCAGGTTGTATCATGTATACATCCTCAAGCAGGTTTCCATTAAGGAAAGCTGTTTTCACATCCATTTGCCATATCTCATAATCATAATGAGCTGCTATGACCAGGAGCATCCGGATGGATTTATGCATAGCTACTGGCGAATATGTTTCGTCATAATCAATTCCTTGTTTTTGACGATATCCTTTTGCCACTAATCTAGCCTTAAAGGTAACTACATTACCTTCCATGTCGGTTTTCTTCTTGAAAACCCACTTGCACCCTATGGGCTTAATCCCTTCAGGTGGGTTAACCAAGTCCCATACTTGGTTTTCGTACATGGAATCCATTTCCGACTTCATGGCTTCAAGCCATTTGACCCTTTCTGAATTTTTCAGAACATCTTCATAACTGATAGGTTCGTCATCGCTTATGAGTAACACGTCATTCGATTCACTTATGAGAAATCCGTATCTCTCTGGAATATTACGTGTCCTATCAGATCTACGAAGAGGTGGTGTAGTTTTAGGTTCAACTGATAACTCATCATTATGAGTTATTGGTTGTGGGTCTAGACTAGGTGTCTCTGTAATGTCTATTTGAGTTTCATGAACTTCATCAAGTTCAATGCCACTCCCACTGTTTTCTTGTAAAAGAAATTCTTTTTCTAGAAATACAACATGCCTTGAAACAAACACCTTTTGTTCCAAGGGATGATAGAATTGGTAACCCTTCGTTTCATTAAGGTATCCAATAAATAGACATTTATCAGACTTAGCATCCAATTTGTCTAATACAGTCCGCTTCACATAAGCCGGACAACCCCATATCTTAAGGTGAGTTAAGTGAGGTTTCTTACTATTCCATGTCTCATATGGAGTAGTTGAGACTACCTTGGTCGGGACTCTATTTAGCAAGTAAACAGCTGTCTTAAGTGCATAACCCCAAAAGGATTTTGGAAGAGTTGCATGATTCATCATAGATCTAACCATGTCCATCAAGGTTTGATTGCGCCTCTCAGATACACCATTATGCTGTGGTGTATACGGCGGAGTCCATTGGGACAATATCCCATTGTCCCTAAGATAATCTTGAAACTCTTGACATAAGTATTCACCACCCCGATCGGATCGAAGTATCTTAATACTTTTGCCAAGCTGTTTCTCTACTTCATTTCTGAACTCTTTGAATTTCTCAAAAGCTTCAGATTTGTGTTTCATCAA